>PVJX010006754.1:0-62929 GCA_004027295.1 Dolichotis patagonum
TGGTTTCCTGTTGCATGAAGTATTGTTTTCCATCCTTTGACTTTCAGTCTATGAGTGTCCTTTTGGGTTAGATGGGTTTCTTGTAGACAGCATATGGTTGGATGTTGTTTCTTGATCCATTCTGCCAGTCTGTTTCTTTTGATTGGTGAGTTGAGGCCATTTATATTAATGGTTGTAACTGTTATATATTGATTTATTGACATGTTATCTTTCTGCTGTTGTCTCATTAGCTTTCCATTCTGTTTAATTGTCTGCCTTGCTTGGTGGTTTTATCCCATGTATATCTAGAATGTCTTTCAGTATTCTTTGTAGGGTTGGTTTGGTGTTCATGAAGTTCTTCAGCTGTTCTTTGTCATGGAAGTATCTTATTTCTCCACCCATTTTGAAGGACAGTTTTGCAGGGTACGTCAGTCTGGGTTGGACATGGATTTCCTTTAGGATCTGAAATACTTCATAGGTTTTTCTTTATAGGTGATCTGTCTTTTCTCTCTAACAGCTTTTAGTATTCTGTTCTTGTGGTGGGTTTCTGGAATGGTGATTATTATGTGTCTGGGTGTAGTTTTATTTTGGTTATGGCTATTTGGAGTTCTATGTGCTTCACTTATCCAAAGGTCAGTTTCTCTTCTCATTTTTGGGAAGTTTTCAGCTATTAGTTCTGTAAATATCCTCTTGATATCATTTGGGCTGTCCCTTATTTTTCATTTATCCCTATTAATCTTATGTTATTTTTCTTTGCATCATCTTGTAGCTGTTGAATTTTTATTTCCTGATTCTTTGTTATTTTTAAGAGATCTTTCCTTTCCTGTTCACTTGCTGCATTCTTATCTTCGAGGTCTGAAATTCTATCTTCACTTTCATTGAGGCGGTTTTGGCAGCTTTCAATTGCATTTTTGATTTCTTGTATATCACTTTGAATCTGCTTTATGTATTCTGTTTGTTTCTTATAGTGTCCATTTAGGGATTCTATCTGTTTGCTTTGTTCCTCTAATTTTTTAGCTGTGTTTTCACTAGATGTGTTCACTATTTCTTTCACTATTTTTATCATTTCTTCTTTTACCTGGGCAAGTACTTCTGATTTGAATTTCTCCATTGCTTCCCCTAGTTGTATCTTTATTTCATTTGATATCATGTCAGACATTTCAGGTGTATGGCTTCTTTTTTCTTCTATGTACATGGCTCCTAAACTTTCTTGGGGTAGGCTGGAGTTTGGAGCCTGCCTTTTGGTCTTTCCGTTTGTCATTTTTCTATATTCCCTTGCTTTGAGAGGTGTTCCAAAGCTTCCTCTGGATGTAGCGCTGGCTTGCCCACAGGCTCTTGGCTCCCTAAGTTGAAAGGTGGAAGCTGGGCCTCATGAACTGGGGCCCGCAGAATCTCGGGCCGCAGTCCGGTGTCCAAGGGGGTGAATGTGATGTCAATCGCTGGGAGTGCTGGTTTTAAGCTCTCCCCAGGCCAGCCCACACTGGGCTGTCAGGCCCCCAGCTCAGCCTCCACCTCCCGAACTGAGAGAAGGCAGCTGAGCATGTTGTGCTAAGGCAGTGGAGCTTCCGGGACTCGGTCCGGTGTACCCGGTAGCTATCCAGAAGCTCAATTGCCTGGAGCACTGGTTGCCAACTCTCCACAAACCCGCCTTGGGGCAGCAGGACTCACCTCGCAGGGTTCTAACTCCCCTCTGCAGGCTCTTGGCTCCCTAAATTGTAAGGCAGATGCTGGGTCTGGGGAACTGGAGCCCATGGAAACTCGGGCCGCCGTCCTTTGTCCTAGGAAGCGGGAAAGATCTCCCGGGTGGTTAGTCCCCCAGCTCGACCTCTGCCTCCCAAACTGAAAGAAGGTTGCTGGGCATGCTCTACTAAGGTGGTGGAGCTTCCGAGACTCGGTCCAGTGTACCAGTAGCTAGCCAGAAGCTCGATTTCCCAGGGCCCAGGTCCTTCAATCTTCTTTTTAAGAGTAGTGTAATTTTCAGCATATATATCTTTTACATTCTTGGCTAGGTCGATTCCTAAGTATCTGATTTTTTTATATGCTATTATGAAAGGTAATATTTCCATAATTTCTCTCTCAGTGAGTTTTTGTTTGTGTAGAGGAATGCTATTGATTTTTTGAGTGCTGACTTTGTATCCAGCTACACTACTGACTTTGTTTATTGCCTCTAGTAGTCTTTTAATGGAGTTTTTGGGGTCTTCTATGTAGAGAATCATGTCATCTGCAAATAATGATAATTTAACTTCTTATTTTCCTATTTTTATTCCTTTTATTTCTCCCTCTTGTCTGATTGCTCTGGCTAATATTTCTAGAACTATATTGAATAGGAGTGATGATATTGGACATCCTTGTCTTGTTCCTGATTTTAGAGTGAAGGCTTTCAGTTTTTGTCCACTTAGTATAATGCTGGCTGTTGGATTGTCATAAATGGCCTTTATGAGATTGAGGTACATACTGCCTATTCCAAGTTTTATCGTGAATGGGTGTTGGACTTTATCAAAAGCTTTTTCTACATCTATTGAGATGATCATGTGATTTTTATTTTTGGCTCTGTTGATATGGTGTATTACATTTATTGATTTGCATATATTAGATCATCCCTGCATTCCTGGAATGAATCCCACTTGGTCATGGTGTATAATCTTCTTGATGATTTGCTGCATTCTATTTGCCAGTATTTTATTGAGACTCTTTGCATCAATGTTCATTAGAGATTGGTCTATAGTTCTCCTTTTTGGTTGTGTCTTTTTCTGGTTTTGGTATCAGGATAATACTTACCTCCAAGAATGATTTAGGGAGGACTGCTTTTCTTTCAATTTTATTGAAGAGTTTAAGGAGTGTTGGCATTAAATCTTCTCTAAACTTCTTATAGAATTCAGCTGTGAATCCATCAGGGCCTGGACTTTTCTTTGTTGGTAAGTTTTTAATCACGTTTTCAATTTCAGTTGCTGATATTGGGTTATTCAAAATTGCTATATCTTCTTGATTGAGCTTTGGTAGTTCATATGTTTCTAGAAATCTGTCCATTTCCTTTGTGTTTTCCACCCTATGTGAGTAGAGATTTTCAAAGTAGCTGTTCATGATCTTTTGAATTTCCATGAAATCTGTAGTAATTTCCCCCTTTTCAGTCCTTATTGCATGGATTTGGGTTTTTTATTTCTTTTTAAGGTTGGCTAGAGGTTTATCATTTTGTTTATCCTCTCAAAAAACCAGCTCTTTGATTCATTAACTCTTTGTATTTTTTTGTTTTAATTGCATTAATTTCCACTCTAATCTCATGCTATTTCTTGTTCAGTTGAATATTGGATTTAATTGGCAGAGCCCCTAAAGTAATGAATTAATGCAACTCACTGCATATGATGAGAAATCATGTTAGTTTTTCATATTAAGTACTTAGGGAATTTTCCCTCCTCATCTGTGAACATGAGAAGCATGACAAATGCTAAGTGTATAGTGACCTTAACATTCCCTTTAATGTGCATAGAAGTTTTAGGATTGATTTCTTCATTGTAAGAGAAGCACAAAATAACCGAGCAATGGACTTAAAGAGTCTTACAATTCCCTATGGTGGCCTTGTTTGGAAATATGTAATGTTTCCTGCAAACATCTATTATTCATTCTAATGTTAATAAAATCACCCATATAGTGTACATTTATGAGTTCCCATAAAAAGTTAAAAGAATTTCTATTTTTAGTCTTGACTTCTCTGCTTGCTGGCTCTTTATCAGAAATTCACACTGATCTCTCTGCTTGACCTTGGCCAGGAAACCAAACCACCCTGATTATTGATTCTTTGCTGTTTGTATTGTTGCTTGCTTGATTGATCTGGTCACATCTCTTTTTTTGAAAGCAGGCTGCTCTCAATTGCATTAGCTAATTATGTGAGTAGTAGTGCCCAAGATAGTCCCAGGTGGGATGCTAGGACCAGCTCCCCACCACCTGCTCTGGTTGTATGTAATTCCTCCTGGCTCTATTCTTTGGGAAGTGTTTAGGCAGATGTCTGCTGCCTACTGTTTCTGTGTTCTAACTCTGGTGCTTTGTGAAGAAGAGACACTATCCCAAAGGGATATTTGGCATATGTACCATTTTTTTGTAGTTTGTGTACCAGAACCAGTTGAATTGAAAGAACTAAGATAGCCTTGACATTTTATGCACTGTTTATGTTCTCCCCCCCACCCCACATACACACATGCACAGAGTTATCTATCTATGCACTTGAACTTCAAAATTCTATGGCGGGGTAACAATAGAGTTCAAATGTCTTGGTCCACTCAGGTTGCTATAATAAAATGTCATATTGTTGGGTTATACATAACAAGTATTTATTTCTCATATTTCTGGAAGCTGGGAAGTTCAAAATCAAGACTCTAGGATTCAATTCCTGGTTCCTGGATGACATTTTTTCTCTATGACTTCACATGTTGAAGGAACCGAAGGAAACTTCTGTGGTCTCTTTTATAAGGATACTAATTACATTTATGAAGGCTCTGCCCTCAGACCTAATCATCTCCAAATTCCCTGCCTAATTGCCATCACCTTGAGGGGGAGAATTTAATGTGTAAATTTTGAGGATTCAAAGACCCAGACCTCTTTACTAGGTAAGTAAAACAATCTGTAGCTGTATGTGGTGGAAGGTTATAGCCACATCCAGGCCTCAGAAGATTTTTGCTGTAAAATTCAGGCCTAATATTGCTGAAAGCTTCCTTCAGAGCAATTTTTCACATGCAATAAGAGCTCCAAATTTTGTGATGTTCTCAATTTTAAAATCTCAGCTCAAATGTTTTTAAAATGCAAGTTTACAATTCCATGCCACCATGATATGTAAAAGCCAACTTGCATGTTACCATTTATTTTTTTTTTATTTTGAAGGTAGTGAAATAAAGCAGAATAAGACAGAACATACAATTGAGACAGTACAGTGAAATTGGTACAGAACATCACAACAGGTTACCAGGATAACAGTAATAGGTGCCATAGTATATCTTGCTATCTTCACAATCATTGTTCTTTCAATCAGGTATAGAAAAACCAAATACAGAACATTATAGAACTTATCAAAACAGAATATTGAATAAAGCAATACAATTAATCAAAATGAAGCAAAACAGTGATAACAATATTTGCCTTCAAAGAATTGGTAGAAGGAAATACCCCCTATTTGCTATATTGCATATGGTCAACTTCCCAAGAGATATTCAGACCTCTGCTACCGGTAGGCTTACAGCTGCTTACCAAAGAAATGGGCTGGTTGTGTGGTTTCACAGCACCCTAAGTTCCCACATGGTGCGATTCTCAGAACACGCTGGGTGGTTCTCCCCCTGGAGTAGCCTCTGCTTGCCTGAGCAATGGCTACTTACTAGGGAGGCGGGCTGGTTGCTTGGTTTCACAGTGCCGTAAGTGCCAACATGGCGTGGATCTCAGGACACATTGAGTGGTTCTCCCCCTGGAGTCTCCACTGTTTGTCCGAGCAATGGCTGCACCATTTCTTATCTCTTTATTTTTGTACATTCTAGTTCCTTGGCCCTCCTCTCTCACAGTTCACCTGGAAAATGCCCACTCAATTACTTCCTCTTTAAAGCCTTGCCCAATCCCTTTCTTTTCAGGACATTAGTAGTTAATTTTAGCCCTATCCCACTATTCTGGTCATACAGCTTGTCTTAGTTACTTTCCTCTCCTTGCTGAGACAAAATACCTGACACCCAAAATTGAGGGAGTAAAGGTTTATTTAGCACAGTTTGTGGAGGTTTCAGTCCGTAATCTACTGGCTCCGAGGCAGGGTGGCACGTGGCAGAGGGGCAACAGTTCATGTTAGTGTAAGACAGAAAAACAGCAAGAGTAAAAGGTAAAAAAATGGGGTTAAAAAGGGGCGGAGGGGAGGTGCAAGCTGCTTTCCCTTCATTAAATTGTGCTCAGGTTAGTTACCTGCCCCAGGGGAGGTGCAGCACCCAGACCTCCAATCCCAGTACTAGACAATGAACCAATCACAAACGCTAACTTCAGTAGCCTCCAAAAAGTCTGCTCCTTCATGATTCTCCGAGGGGCCATTCAGACACAAAGCATAACATAGTTTTCATCATACTTAAACCACAATTTATTTTTTACCTATCTTTACCAATAGCACACACTTCCTTTTGTGATTATGATAAAATAGTTAAAACATAAATTTGCTATTTCAATCATTTTTATCCATTTCCAAACTTTTCATTCCAAACAAGAATTCGGTATCCATTAAATGATAATTTCCACTCCTGCATACTCTGACAGAAAGTTCATGGGGATAGTTTATGTTGTAGACTCTTCATACAGGGGCAATCAGACAGTATTTCACTTACCATAATGTTTTTGAGATGCATCTATGTTGTAGAATGGTATCAGAACTGCTTTCCTTCTTATAGCTGAATAATATTCCATAGTATGTACATATCACATTTTATATTTCCACTAATCTGTTGATGGACATATGAGCTGTTTCTACTTTTTGGCTATTGTGTGTAATATTGATTCTTTGAACTTAGGCATACAAGAATCTGTTTGAATTTTTGTTTTCAAGTATTGTGGGCAATATTTAGGAATGGGATTGCTCTATCATATCATAATTCTGCTTTACAAGTTCCAACATAAACTGTTTTTAATTTCCAAGAGGAATTTTCCCTGAAGGCACAATGAGCTTGTAAGTCAGAGTTTGCATCACGCAGGGATTTTTGATAGAGCTTTAATGTCTTTAAGGAGGACACAATTGAAATAATTCAGTGATCTGAAGGAAATTTAGGACCATCCAGGCCATCCCCAGTGTGGGAGGTCAGGATGCATCACTGGCTAAACAACATTTCCATTTTAGGAAGATTTGTTTATTTTGGTACTGGGGTTGAACCCAGGACCTTTCCATCAAGGTACATACTCAGCCTTTTTTATATTTTATTTTGTGACAGTGTCTTGATAAGTTATTAAATGGTCCCACTTGGGCTTAAATTTGTGATCCTTCTTAGTCTCCCAGAATACTGGGATTACAAGCATGTACCATCACATCTGAGTAGGACTATTTTAGGTTCAGTCTTTCCTGTGTCCCCTGTGCAAGCTCAAATATGAAGCAGGCCCCTTCCCAATATTCCCCGTAGACAATGAGCATGATGAAAATTCACACAGCAAATGGAGAAACTGAACTACTGCTTTATTGGAAATCCAGAGGACAGATAGTTCATGCTGAGTAGGATGATCTCTATTCTTGGCCACTGTGTGTTAACATTTTCACGAGCCTTCAGATTGTAGGGAAAAGTATTGGCATCATTTGGGAGGGGACAGATGACTTTAATTATGACTTGCCAGTGTCCCATAAAAATTCTATGATGCATGATTATAGAATATTTCTGGCACTTAAAAACATTCACTTTGCAGTGTCGGTAAGAGTTGAGAGGGGTATAACCCTGTGATGAATTATGTTTAATTATTTTAAAATTTAACAAAAAGAGTCAAGTCAATGCACATTTATATTCTATTGTTTTTATTGGCCTCTGTTGCATGCCATAGTCAATAGGCTAAGATACATAGCGTAAGATTGTGGTCTTTCTCTTTTCAAGAATGTTTATATCTAGAAAGAGACAAGCCTCAACTAAAGTGTAAGGCAGAAGAAATAATGAAGTTGTAGCAGTCAAGTAGAAACGTGGCTCCTTGCAGAGCACCTGAAGTCAGCATTCAAGTGTGTGTGAGATTTGTTTGGTAGAAAAAGAGGGCAAAGGAGGAGCATCCTATGCAGAATTAATCATAGTACCAAGACAGGAGAAGATAGACCACATCTGAGAAATAGTGAAGAATACCATATGGCAGAAGGGCTAGAGATGCTGGGATCTGTAGTGTCAGATGAATCTGGAAAGATCAGTTACTCTGAAACTCTCGAGGATTAAGTTCAGGCCAGGGAAGGAAGGATTAAAGAGGCACAGACAGACACTGAAGATCTTTGTGTAAGATAGTGAAGCAACCCTGCTCCTTAGACTGTAGGAGATGGATCAAAAGATGCTTAGGTACCTGGTGACAGGTGATCAGATGTGGAGTAGGTTGGTGGTGTTGGGGATATAGTGGAGGGGACATTCTAGAGAGGCTCTGGAGTTACATAGCTGGTTTGGATGTGTGCTGCATGGTAATTGCTCAGGTAGAAGCCGAGGAGGAATGAAAGATGGTATTAAGATTTTATGCTTGTGAGCATAAGATAATAGTGATGTCATTTAATACCAATAAGTTAACAACAAAAGTGTTACCAAACGTCACCATACCTGCCATGATAATGGTGATGGTGCTGTTAATGTCATTACTGAGCACCTAGTTACATGGAAAGACACTGCTAAGGTTTTATATGTATCATTTTGTTTTATCTTGACAACTCTGTACATCGGAGACTATCATTATTCTCATTTAAAATGTAAGAAAACTGAACTCAGATGTCGAGTGATTGCCTAAAGTCACAGAACTATAAAACAAGTACAGCAGGGATTTGATTCCTGATCTGTCTTCCTCCATATTCCATGTTATTAACCAATGCACGATTCTATACCTGAACCTAGGGAGATTTCTATTTTTTAGAATGTGACAAAGATTATCAGTGAAGATTAAGAGAGTAAGAATAGAGACACATAGATGGTAAGCATTGGTGGATGCTGACTCCATCCAATTGTGAGGCCAGGCAGTGTCTGGTGTCATAAACCCGATGTTCTAAATGAAGGACCATGCTCCCTTTACTCAGTGGCAATAAGAGGATTGAGCCTTCATTTCTGGTTGTTCAGAGAGTAAGATCCACTTGGGACTGAGAGATACTGTAGCAGGGCATGTGGCATAGCCAAGGATGCAGAAGGCTGGGATGCAACTCAGTGTGGACAGTGTGTTTAGCATGCACTTGCCCTGGGTTCTATCCCTAGCACAGAAACACAAAAACAAAACAAAACAAATGGAGCTCGGTGTGGTGGTGCATGTCTGTAATCCCAGCACTTGAGAGGCTGAGGCAGGAGGATTGCTGTGAGTTCAAGGCCAGTATTGGCTACATAGTGAGCTCAAGGCCAGCCTGGACTGTATAGCAAGACCCTGTCCTAAAAAACAACAACAACAACAACAACAAAAAAAAGCACACACAAAACAAAACAAATAAAAACAAACCAAAGAGACTTGAAGGGATTTTGGCTGTATGAATATATTTTCTCCTTGATTTAAAAACAAAACAAGAGAACAAAGTATTAAATACTAACAAAAATTTGAAAGAAAATCTAGATAAAAGCAATGGACAAAAGCCTTAAATGCAATAATACTCTCAGGTGAGCCAGAGTTAGAGGGTAGTTAAATGTTCACATGTGCTTTGGACTTCAATTTGGTGCTGATGGAAAGACTTGAATTTTTTAAATTAAGCTTTTTAGGAAAACTTTAGGGTTAGTCCAAGTGATTGCTATACTTATGATATAAATAGAATCATTAAAAAAATAGTGATCAGCAGATAGTGGCATCATGACAGCAGAGAGAAGAACCTACTCACCTCACGATGTTCAGGAAGCAAGAGAAAGAGAGAGAGAGAGACAGAGAAGAAGGGGCCAGCAACAAGGTACAGTCCTCAAAAGCATAGGCACAAGATCCATTCCCTTTAACTGGGTCTCATTTCCTACAGTTCGGTCACCTTCTAGTAACCCATCAAGTTATGAATCCCTCATGGATTAATCTAGTGATGAAATCAGAGTCCTTATGATCCAATCATTTCTTCAAACCCTCACCTCTGAACATGCTGCATTGGGGACTGAGCCTTTAACACCTGAGCCTTTGGAGTCAGTCTAGATCCAAACCATAGCAAATGATGATTAACTTGCATGGATGATTTATTTAAGCAAATAGCAGCAGCCTAATTTATTGGAAAGGTGCTGATCAGAAGCACACAGTAAATGTGAAAGGCACACACACACACACACACACACACACACACACATACACACACATTTCACACTTGGTATACTTGAGTGAATTCAGCATATGGCATGATACCATCCAGCAGGGCCACCTACAAAGCACATATATTTGCAAAACCCTAGAAAAGTGCTAGACACCCCACAAGGTACACCAGAAATTCAATTTTCTCAAGATAAGGATAAAATCAGATGACAGAGGGAAGGTGAATAATTCCATCTAGTCAGTGTAATAAAGTCTACAGAGCTCATAAATGGAGGTGCCAAAAGAGGATGGTTGGAGAGGGAAAAAATGAAACTCTTATCCTTGATAAATAGGTGTAAATTGAAAAGGAGCATCACAGTGATAACTAATAGCTTTTTCCTTTATACCTGAACTGCTCCCCATATATGGAGACTGGCAGGGGTAGGGAACATCAAATTGACCACAAAGCACAGATTGGGCAGCAGCAGTGCGGTGAGCTTCCTCCAGGACTCTGTTTTCTGGCTTGCTACCTTGAAGCTGTGTGTTGAATACAGAAGAGCCACAGGAAAGGAGTTTGGGGCCCTGATTCACTTCGAAGAGCAGAGCCTCCCAACAACCAACCATGTTAGCCATGAGGGTGTGGAGGCCATCAACACCCAAAGGTTTGTGTGACAGCAGTTAGGGTTAGACAATGTCACCTGGCACCCATGTGCATGCTGCCAGGTCCTCCTGGCCCTCTGAGATTCCTCACAGCATCCCTGCAATTTTGCTCTGGGAATTTGTAAGTCCTTTGACCAGAGCCTCTTCTTTATTGTGCTTTTGTGTGGCGCACAGTATCAGGTGAAGGGCTAAGCGAGTGTGTCCATCACACTTCTGTTACTGTAACAAATACCTGAGATAATTAATGTGTGAAGATAAAAGGTTTATTTGGGCTCAGTTTTGGAAGTTTCTGTTCATGATTTGTTGGCTTGATGTGTTGGTTTTTGACCTGTGGGTGGCATGTCTTAGTGGGAATATGTGGTGGAAGAAAACCTCTCTCATTAATTAAGTATGAAAGAGAGAAACAGGGAAAGGGCCAGGATGTCACAATCGTCCCAGTGTTATGTCCCCAGTTACCTGAAGACCATCTATGAAGCCCTACCTCTTGAAACCTCATCCCATCTCCCAGTAGTACCATGCTGGAGACTAAACCTTTAATACATGGGCCTTGGGGCATACCAACCCCAGATCCAAACTTTCATAGCAGTGGTATGTACATAGCTTTTTATGTATTTGCTATGCCTCCTGTGCCTTCAAGGGAAGTGCCTGAGAGCTTCCTGAGTCCTCTTCTGGTGCGATTCCCCAGGAAGTCTTCCATCTTTGCTCTCTTTAATATCTCCACAGGATCCTGCTTACACTTACCACTGTCATGCTGCCACATGGTTACTGCTGGCTTGTATGCTTACAGGCATTTCTAGATTCTCTTCAGGATGTGTGAATTCTTTTTAATGAGAGACAGAGAGGAGAAAGTGCTGACCTAAAACCGACAGTACATTAATGTGCAATCGCATTTTCATTTGCAATGATTATAGTAACTCCAAATATTTTTTGAGAATTTGGAATAAATTTACATGACCTGAAATTGACCACTCTTTTAACTCAAGAAAATGATTTTTTCAAGCATTCTGCAATCCCAAGTTTTTAAAAAAAGAATAATAGTAATAATAATAATGCTGCTTAAAATTTCTTAAAGAAAATATTTTAAGTGATGTATTAGCTTTTCCATTCCTGGGGGGAAAAATATCTGAAAACAACAATTTAAAAGGAGAGGTTTATTTTGTTTCATAGTTTCAATAGGTACAATTCTTAGCTGGCTGGCTCCAAGGCAGAAAGAGCAAGCCAACATGGCATGGGAGAGGAAAGCAGTTTGTCACATGGTTTTCAGGAAGCAGAGAGAGAAGCAGAGAGAGAAGCAGCTGGGATGAAAACAATCTTCTGAGTGACACTCCCCGGCGCACTGTCCCTTTTGACCAGGTCCCACCTCCACATATGAGACTTTTGGGGGACATTTTAGATCTAAACCATAACAAGCACTGTGAAGAACTTTAAAGGCCTATTTATTCATATGCCCATTGTGTATTTCATACAAATCATATTTACCCATTCTTTACAAAGCAGCTGACTCAGGAAAACTGCTGGACATAAGTGGCCTAGCTCTGAGAAGTATAAATACCAGAAAGTAGAGAGAAACAAATAACTCCAAATAAATGAAAGTCTGCCTTTTCTTTGAACATTCCCGCATCTTCCCATTCTGCTTCAGAAGATGTGGGCTCAAATAATGGAAGTAGTATCTTGCAGTCTTAAACAGGAAATTTACTGGAAGTCTCTTTGGGACTTTGTAAGTCTGAAGTTCTGTTTGGAAGAGGGGAAGAAGTATGGACCTCCTCACTGGGTGAGCCCCTGAAGCTCAAGGGCAGGAACGCACAGTTTCCCAGAAGATGGGGGGTCTTACAGATAGCTCCCATTTGGTGTGGTAAGTCCATGACCTTTGGTATCTAACAGCCATGTTCTGAAAGAAGGAGGAGGCCTGGTAAGTGTCTCCTTCATCAGCAGTTAGCAGTAGAGTCTGGGTCCCCACTTTGTATTTTTGCCTTGCTTTAACTTTATTCCTTAAAGGAGCCAACTAGAAACAGTCAACTGCTGCCCAGCCTGGCCACTAGTGGACAGGATGGACCTTGCTTCCCAAAGCACACATGAGGCCATCACCCAGAGATCCTTTCTGGGCTTTTCTGTTTATGCGTCTCCTTCAGATCTGCTGCAGTACATCCTAGTGCCCAAAACCTCTCTCTCTCAGTCTCTCTCTCTCTCTCTCTCTCTGTCTCTCTCTCTCTCTGTGTGTGTGTGTGTGTGTGCATGTGTATTCTTTCTGGAAAGAATTTCTCAACTCAAGTTTATATGTCCGGAAAAGAGTATAGAGAGATTTAGCCTTTTAGCCTTTTTTATTACGTGTATCACATCCTTTATAGGTTTGGTTTTTTGTTTTTGTTTTTGTTTTTCTGGGAAAATATATACCTTCTTACCATTTTAAAGCATCCCCTTCTGAGCACAAGAACATTCATATCATTGTCCCACCAACAATACCCTCTGTTTCCAGAACTTTCTCGTCTTCCCAAGCTGAGACTCTGTCCCCTTTCAATACCAACTCACCCCAATCCCTGGTAACTCCAGCCTGCTTTCTGCCTTAAAGGATGACTCTTTTGAGGAACTTCATGTAACCAGATTCACACAGTACTTGTCCTTTTATGACTGGCTTATTTCATCTAGCATAGTGACCTCAAGATTCAACCCTATCGTGGCAGGCAGCAGGCTAAATGGTCTCCCACTGATTGTGAGGGCCACATATTGTTTATCCATCCATTCAGGTGGGTGCCCTTGGTCCCCACCCTTTGGTTATTGGGAATACTGCTTCTGGTAACATGGATGTGCAGATAGTCTTGGGATCATCATAGTCTTTCAGGCTCACAGATAGCATACTCTAGGGTAGCGCTTTCCAATGTCTTCATGTTATGGCTTATAGAGGAAATACAAGGGGTGATTAAGACACATGATAAATGTTTAAATTTTCAAACTGTATTACAATAAAAGACACATGGATATTAATGCCCCTCAAAACACTTCTCACTTTGACGAACTTATCCAACTGTTCATGCCACTGTCTGAAGCAGTTCTGGAAGTCCTCTTTTGTGAGTGTCTTTACAAACCATGATAAAAATTACTGGAAATACTGCTGCTGGGTGCCACCTGACAGAAAGGCAGGCTTGTAAAAACATTATTGTGTGTCCTCATGTCCTTTCTGCCCTGGATCTGGCGCTGTGCAACTTCTGGCTCTTCCAGGAAAAATAACCAAGAAAGGCAAATGTTTTGAATTGATTCAAGATCTCAAGGCAGCCATATCAACACAAGTAAAGACACTCATGAATGATGACTTCTAGAACTACTTTAGAAAATGGCAAGAATGATGGGATAAATGTGTTAGAAGCAAGGGGTAATGTGTTGAGGGGGAATTCATGGCCAGTGTGAGCCTGCAGAAGAACCCTCTACAAAGGAAGAGAGGCAGGAGATCTATGGAGCTGAGCAAAGGACAGATGCCCACGGGAGGAGTGAGGGGAAAAGGCAAAGGAACAGTGGCTGACACCAATAGTGTTGTAATGCATGGGGACTCTTCTACATGTCTCTTTTGCACATGTCAGGTCTGTGTTACAGTAAGAGTTACCATCTCTTGAGGTAGCAGGGTCAGCTTACCTGCCTGGAAGGGGCCACGAGACAGGTATACAACGAGAGATAGCCTTAGCGGACCCTCAGAGTAGAAGTGACAATATTGCCATCAAGACCACACTCAGTGCTTCTTTTTCAAATATTTTATTAATCTGTTTGGCCAAACAGGTAATGGAAACTGAGAATAATAATTTGCTAAAAAGTTCAGGTCATGAATGCCCCTTCCCCCAGGAAACTAAAGACTCCATGGTTACAGAATGCACCATTGGGTTATGACGACATTTCAAAATAATGTTTCCATTTCATATGTAACAATGTAAACTTCAAAAATAGTAAACTCTAACCCCAGGTCCCTCTTTACAGATCTATCACAGATAGAATTTTCTGGCTGACCTAAATTATGTAAGGAAACAGCCTGGTGCTTAAAAGTTTCATAAAAAGGTTTACAGATTCAGTAAATAATTTTTCAGTCTTGGTCTTGAAGTAAAAGCCACCAGCAACTCCATTCCAGCATATCTACCTTCTATGCATATTGTATCCCTTCAACCATGTGCCCGATACACTGGTCACCAGCTTTGTTATTTTTGTACACACATACACACACATATAGTTTTATTTCTAAAGATTTCTACATCTAAATTATAAGACAGCGCCAGTGACTTAGAATGTCACCTCGCTTCACATAGGTAAAGACAAAAATTCTGTAGAAGGCACTATAAATTCTCCTGCGTGATCTCATGAAGACACAAGAGTGCAAGCCAGCTGGGTTGGACTTCCTTCCCTCCCTATGACCCATACAGGTCTTATTTGTGATGGTTGTCATGTCCATTATCCTTGCCTGTTTCATCTCTTCTCACCCATCCATCCACCTACCTATCCACCCATCCATCCATCTATCCATTCACCCATCCACCCATCCATCCACTCACCCATCCATCCATCCATCCAGATTAACTGACGGTTATCTTTTGGTTCATTGAAATTCCTTAAAATTAAAAGTACAGCTCTATATAAAACAAAATGTGACCTACTATAGCTGAAAAATAATCACAGTGTACAATGTCATTTTCAGTTGCTAAGATTCAAAACACGCCTGTCTTCCAAAGCAATCGATGCAAGGCTCATTTTAACCTACTTTACATTCATTGAAAAAGCGCTGAGAGGGTCTTTTTCTCTACCGTATTGAATTGGTTTCCTTAAGTGGAAGGTCTGATGTGGAAAAGTGCAAGCAAGTTGGACATGCCAATAAATACCATAGAACTTACTGCAGATTACCAAAACTGTACAGGTATGTACACCTTGCCCCACCGAGTCTCCTCCCAATAGAAGAGACCAAATCATTACTGCTGGGGCATCCCCAGTCTCAGAGGAGCGGCCCTAGCGTGCAAAGGAAGGGCGGGCTCTCCTGCTCCTGTTCTGAGATCCTGAGCCCAGGTCTGCACCACCCTCTGCTGTCTCCTCCTTCTTCCTCACTTTGAGTTGGGTGAGCAGCTTGATCAACCAGACGTCCCACTCCTCGGGCAGGAGCAGCAGGAGGAAGCCCAGGCCAATGATTATGATGGCGATGAGCCGAACTCCATTGAACACTATCTGGCTGGTGTAGTGATCCACCACTGTGGGAGACAGAGTTTGGTTACTCAGCAACTAAGCTGAAGGCACAGGACCAGGAGATGCTGGAACATCCAGCCTCTCTGGGTAGCCCATGGTCCTTCTGGGCTACAGAATCCTCTTGGGCAGCCCTTGTTCCAGGAGGGTAAGGTCACCTCCAGTGTATCACTTTAAACTTCCCAAAGCTTGTCTGGTATGAGGCATTTCACTTGTATTTCACCACTAGCTTTTGAGTTTAAGCATTGATTTGTGGGTGAGAGAAAAATAAATAAGGAGAATCTGAGGATATGTATAGATTTGGAGGACCAAACCTGAACCAGTTCCTTTAAGATAATAAATATGAACTACTCCTCTCTGAGCATTAATCAGCATGATGCTCTAGTGCCTTTGGAGATTTTGCCTTCAGTGAGGTATATTAAAGGTCCATGAGCTCATGACCATCTTAATCCACATTAAGCATGGAACAAAATGAGAAGCAGACTCATGTTACTTTGTAAAAATCCAGATTGCCATTCTTCTGACAACCCAGCTATCACTTAAAAGCACTGCGCTGTTGGAGTCCCTTCCTTTCCTGTGGTGGGCTTTGCTCTCTCTTTTCTGTACTAACACAGCACATTTGGAGACTGCCTTCCACACAAGTCACAGATGGAGCTTTCATCGTGCTCTCCTGGGTGAGCTGTTTTTCAAAAGCAGCATTCAGCTTTTGAATGGTGACTTAATGGACAGTGGGTTGGGGTTGGGGTTGGGGCTGAGCGTTTGCTGAGTCCTACTTCTCTCATTCCTGGCACCTCCTTTTCTTCCTCTCTCTCTTCACCCTCCCTGAATTCCTCCTCCTCTAGCAGATGTGCAGAAAAAGATTGAGGGGATAAATGTTAAATCTGGAAAAGCATTGCCAAGAGCCCTTTGGCACCTCTTTATTCCACCATCTTTCAGAAATATTTTAATCTGCAATACATTTTTTTAGTCACCAGGTGGGAACAATCACCAGTCAGTGCCATGGCCAGGTGTCAAATGAGTCCTAAAGGCAGGCAATGTCCCTGTTCTGACAAGCTTGGTAAGATGGATGTTTCTTTGTTTTTTTCCTCCCGTCAGGAGCTGGATTCCTGCCTGAGACACCTCATTAAATCACTTAAGGTGCAGGTAAGTACAGTAATAAGAAGAGATTCTCATTAATTTTGCAAGCACCTGGCTACAGGTTAAAGTAAGTTTCTATGTGAGACCTACCTGGACTATGCCTTTCTGTGCTAAGAACCTCATTTAACTGGGTTAAAGATTCAGAGAATGGAGGGAAGGATGTTAATAAGGTACTTTTCAAGAAAGCTCTCTGGGTATGGACCACCTTTTTGTCAGCTATGCAGGAGCTCAGGTGCCATTGGAACTACTTTGTTCTGGTATTGTCTGAAGCACCCTTGGCAGGCTAGGTCTTCAGTGGTCCACTGGGGAGGTGCATGAAGACTTGGGGGCTGGTGAGTGGCGGCCGTGGACCTGGAGGGGGTGCTGAGTGCAGTGTCTTGAAGTGTTGTGCACACTGCTATAAGCGACGCAAGTCTCATGTGAAGAGTGAGGAGCCAAATCACTGCGAAAGACTCAGAAAATAAGAGGATGTTCCACCTGGGCCTTCAGCCATGTATAAAACTGCTGCGAACAGAATAAGGGAGGCTAATAGCCTGGAACTGAGAGTTTGAGAAGATAGTTTTGAAAGAAGCTGTGCTCTGGCCATGAGTGTTCTGGAAAGGGGGCCTCCAGGCTCTTCCCTGGTAGATGCTGGGCAGAGGGAGGCTGGGTGTGAGCTGGGGATACTGGGAAGAACCCCCAAAGTGCAAAGCAGCATGAGCTAGGAAGAGAAAGAAGCTGAGGAGCAGGGTAATACAAGTCAGTGAAGCCTCCTCAGCTGTGTGTTGGCAAGGAGGCCCTAGAGCAGGACAAAGTCAGCTCTGGTCCCTGGGCTAAGGACTTGGTTGCTTTCTCCCAGGAAGTAAAGGGCAAAAGTGCCTCTTTGGCTTAAAATCTTTCCATGTCACACCCTGAGTACATCTTCTCCTCCAGAAAGACACCTGCAAAACTTAATTTTTTGCTGCCTAATTTTCTCCATTAAAAATACTGAAGATATTCATCTCTGCTCCCCATAGCAATTAGAACTGAGATAGCTTTTGACTTTCTGTATTTTCTGGGGGGGGATTGTCCATGAAAATCAAACTGTTATAAAGTATCATGGCTATACTGAACATCAACTTTTTACCTAACTGCTTTTTTTTTCTTTGTAAAAGGTTAAAAACGTGTTATATACCAGGCACAGTAAGATATATATAAGTGTATAGCTAGAGCGTATATATGTGAATATGTGTGTGTGCATGAGTCTGTATGAGTCTGTGTTCTCTGTGTGTGTGTTTTCAACAAGCAGCTACAGAAAGCCACGTGGGCTTACCTGCGTTCACAGGGACACTGAGGACGATTCCGAGAGACATCAGTGTGGGATATGTAACAGCAATTCCAAAATTTAATACAATATTGAATGCTGAAACAGAATTTAGAAAGTGGATATTATTCATGACTCCTTGTTCTTTTTCTCCTTGCTGACTTTGCTGGGCACTTTTCTTGGGAGAGGTTGGAGCCAGAGTTACAAGGACCCTTTCTCCTAAGGTGTCAAGATCAGGGATCAGGGAACAGTACTCTGGCTGCTCGATGCCCTGTCTTTTCTGGGATTTGGAGAAGGGAAAAGGAGCTCAGAAGGCGACCAGTGGGGAAGAGGGTGGGGATTTCTGAACAGATTTGCTTTGCTGCTGGCAGAGCCTCTGGGGTGGCTGTAGGGCTGGGAGCTTTGCCATGTGGGTTTCTAGAGGACTCTGGTGAGTACCTACTTTGTTGACTTTCTGCCTACAGCAGCCTTCCAGTGACAACCATGACAATGATGATAATAATAATGACAACTGACCATATTCACTGAAGGCTGACACTCAGGCAAGGTTCTAAGAGTTCCCTGTGTATTCACTTACAGCTCCTTAACCCACTCTCCCTCATGGGGAACAAGCAAGAAACTGGGCTGTCAGCTCCCTACCAGGGAGGCAATGATCACTGTCGCTATGACAAAACCTATGGTTCTGGAAAAACTTTACTTTGTGAAACATAAAGATCCTGAAAAACAGCAAAAAGTTGAGGATAAAAAGTAACCCTGTTCTTCTCTTTCAGCACACAGGCTTCCAGAGCCCTCCATATGTCTGGACAAGTTAGGTGCCACTTACTCAATAAGAGAATGGAAAATCCACAAAGGTTTCCCCATGGAATGTCATCGAAGGAGCTCCAGTATTCCACTTTGGTGAAGTAGAGGATGACAGGGATGCAGGTGATGAAGAGGATGTTGAACACACCCAGTATGGAAAGGAATAAGGCAGCTTCTCCAAACTTCGCGCTGCCTAGCAGGAGTTTGAAGAGAACCTGTGGAGAGGGGAGGAGGTTGAGGGCTCCTCAGACTCCAGCCTGGTGAAACAGTTTGTGCTCGGTACAGCTGGGGCTGCACTACAGGATGGACGGCAATGGCTTGGGTGAAGTTTACCTTACTTACCTCACTTACCACCAGTTAAGGGGATGTGGGGCTAGGTCTGTGGGCCTCTGACCACATCCTTGCATCTCTATCACAGAGCAATACAGATTACTGGAGAACCTCTTCAACAGTCATAGGTATTCACACTAGGTGCCGCTTGTCTTTTTTGTATTCATACAACAGTTGGATAGATCTGCCCTGATTAAACATCTTCTCAGGACCCTGAGCAACACAATCTGAAACCTTCATCCCAAGAAAAAGAGCTTTGGCTGCAAAGACCTTTTCTCTAAGATGTAAGATGCAGCAATTTGCTCATCTGTTCTGTTCTACCACTCCCGTGATGGACAGGGCACAGGTTTCAGTGGAATGCACTGAACTTTGATTTCCTGTGCCTGTTTTTTCTATTCTTGTTGGCACATTATTTTGGGTGCTTGGAAGGTCAGGAGAAGGACTGGAGTGGCCATAGGCTTGACTTAGAGATGCCAAAGGCCCCCTCCAACCCTGAGTTTAGTGCTCTGGCTGACATGGGTCTCCATGTTGTCCCTTCGACTTTTCCCACCTTCTCCTCATCCAGCCATTTCACACCTCATAAGATATGTCTGGGCATAAAAGCAGGGAGTGTGCAAAGGGAGAGATGGCCCTCTAACCCAACACCTGTTAGTACCTCTGGACAAATTTCTGCTGACAGAGACATAGGGTCAGGAATCTGAGTTAGAATAGTGTGGTTTTTGTGGATGGCATTTATACGCTCTCTGCTCTTCGTTAGCACACAACTAAGGCAGGGCTAGGGCTTGTACTATGTTCTGAACTTGGAGAGTGTCTTTGAAATCTCAGACTGGTGCTAGTCTATCACACCCCCTTGGTGAGATGTGTTCCAAGGGGGGAAAATGATGTGTGTGCCTCTCTGTGGCAGAGAGGGCAGGGAGCTGATGAAGGATAAGAGGGCAAAATTATTTCATTTTCCAGAAACCATAGCACATGGTGCTTACTGAGTTGGGGTAAAATTGATTTTTCTTCTCACTTTCTGCAGTACTTAAGGTTCTCTGTCCAGCTATCTGGATCTACCAAGGGCTGATATGGCTCAAAGCTAAAGTCACATTTCTCACTGAGACTTCCAGGTCAGTACCCCAATTTGAGACCTGAAAGTAGCTTTATAGTCTACCATAACCCAAAGAAGAAGAGTGCAAAAGAGTGGGGAAGCAAGAGGAGAGAGCAAGCAGGATGCTTGATCAGTTGAAATGGGGTGAATAGAGCTAGGGACCCTAGGGTGGGAGTAAATACTGTATTTGTTGCTCTTAGACCTATAGTAAGAAAATGCTGATAGCTTTCAACGTGCTGTCAAAAATATATCTAACCCTCTTATCAGAACAGTCATGCATCTGTTCACTCTGCCTACTGGCAATATTTGAATCTAGGGTAGATTCATGCTGCTGGCCACAAAGCCTGTGATATGGTCATGGTTACCTGACAAAGGGGCCTAATCTCATGGTTAGGAATTCATCTGAGCCAACACTGGGCAGCCTCAGAGGGCCTGGATTCTCCTCCATCCCACAAATAATGAAGTCACAGGTCTGCCAAGCGGCATCATGCATTTACCCCAACTGCTGCAGATGTATGATTGACACTGGAAAAGTGCAGACAGCCAAAACTGTGGGCAGCCACTGCTTGGGCCCCACCTTTAGTGCTCTCTACCCACCTCGTGTGCACAGGAAATGACAGTCCTTCTCAGCACTGGTGCCATTCAGGGGTCCCCAGAGTGAAGGACCATCCCTGAGACACCCCCATACTAGCCTGCCAGGAACTGGCCTGCCTGGAAAGCTGTTTGCCCCTCATACCTTGTAGAGAGCCGACATGGACGCAGAGCCCACCACCAGAGCAATGCCGATGACGGAGTGGCTGTGGAAGCCATCGGCGTAGGTCATCATCACAATGCCAGCGATGGCGAGGATGGCAGCCACAATCTGGATGGGTGCAAGGAAACGGCGGTCAGGGCAGTGGTGGGGAGGCAGATGGATCACGTAAGGCCGATCAGCAGGAAGTATTCGTGGGGGAGGATGGCATCTCCGTTCCAGGCCTCCTGGGGGAAGGACATGTTTGTTGCTCCTTAGAGAGTCACTTAGCCAAATTTGGCGTGACCAAGGACCTGAAAAGGTGGACCTGAGCCAGGAGTGGGGCATGACTTAGTCTCAGCCTCAGGCCATGGCAGGTCACCATGACTCTTGGAAACTTGTGATTCCGAATTCTGGTGGCAAGTTAATTCGTCATGACAAGTCCTGGTCAAGAGTCCCTGGATGACACTATCTGAAGGTGACCTCATGTGACCTTGCTTCTATAATTTTGTGTCTCAACAGGAAAGGTAAAGAGGGGAGAAGAGAGGGGCCGGGTAGAGCACACCAGCCAGTGCTGGCTGCAGGAGTCCTGACCTGCAGGAGCAGCTCTGTCTTTTAGCTCCTAGGGAGTCAGCGTGTCCTCAGTAGAACAGATGTGTGCAGCCAAGTTTCAACTACTGGTTTTACCAAGAGAGCCATCCCTCTTATGGATCATTCAAAATCGATGGTAGCTGTCTCTAAACATGTCAAGTACCTAAGATTTACTTAAGAGTTTTCTTTGTATTTTCTCATTTTATCCTCAAAATAGATATCCAGTATTTGCCTCATTTTATAGACATGAAAACTTGGCTCACTTGGTTAAATAATCTGCCCGAAGTCACACCCTTGCTGTGTGGATAAGCAGACACAAATTTCAGGGGTGTCTTATGGCAAAGCTGGTGCTGATCGATATGAACAGGACAGCCTAGAGTGCCCAGTATGCTTTTGCTAGCTGGGCTCTTAGATGCAAACTGAGGTTTCCTCAACAGGTTAAGTCATTATTTTCTAGGTTAATGAGAGCTAAAGTGGTTGAACCTCACACAGTGTATCTGACTTGCACACTTTCCTGGTGCATCTTACATGCAGTATTTCCATAGAACACTACATGTGCCTGTAAAACACAGGCCCTGGGGAGCAGGTGGTGTCCTGTGTTAAAGTTGACTCTCATCTGCCTGCTTACGGTTAGTCATTCACTCATAGTCATCTGTGCCCTTCTTCACCACACACATGCAGACGCTTCACTTTCAGATGCTACATGGACTACGTATGACTGCTCACTAAAAGACGCAGAATGTGAGACAATAAGCAGCTATCCCTCCCACTAGAGGACAAGAGAGGAGCAAGTGACAAGAGATGGAGATGAGGTGATGTCTGCCCTCATCAATCTGACAATGTGATGCAAGGATGCCACTTGGAACAGTTCAACCTGGCTTAGTGTCAAGGCACGGTGCCCTGGAGAAGAACTCAGAAAAGGAAGAAGGGACAGAGAGAAGAGCAGAGCCAAACTTCCAGTGATTCTGTGCATCTCCAAACCTGCTTGAGTCTTTCCAAACTTCCAGCTAAATTTGAGGGAATGAAGAACAGGTTTATCTTTCCCTGAAGACTTGCCAAGCAGGTTTCTAACTCTCACTCTGTGCTACTGATTAAATAATAAGCAGCTAAAAGCTTCCACTATAGCAGGGCCCATCAGAGCACGGAAGGGAAGGGGCTGGGGGAGCCAGAAGTGAGAGGGAAGAGACCCCCACTTAGGTCGTGGGGCGACACATGTCAGAGCCCCTGTGGGTTCCTTCTGGAAGATGGATCAGGGGCATTGACCTCCCAGGGCCCCAGTCACAAGTCACAGCATCTGTGGACTGGGCATGGGCTGCATCTCTGAGCCTCAGCACCCTTTCAGGGATGTGAGACCCAGACAGGTGCCAGGGTCTGTGTGTGTGTGTGTGGGAGGGGACCTGCCTGGTTCTTAGGATCCTTCAGAGCAGAGCTGAGTCCAGAGCCTGGGTGTTTCCTTCAGCCTGAATTCCCTTGAAGATTTCAATTCTGTCTGGAATCTTCTAAGCATGCATTTAGCTTGGTGTGGCGGCACACTCCTGTAATCCCAGCACTCTGGGAGGCTGAGGCAGGAGGATTGCAAGTTTGAGCCCATCTGGGCAACACAGAAATTTAAGGAAACCCTGTTTCAAAATAAAAAAAAAAAATAAAAAAGAGGCTGAGCAAAAGCCCTGGGTTCAATCCCCAGTACTAAGAAAAAACAAAACAAAACAAAACAAATGAACAACCCCCCCCCAAAAGCACATGCCTATTTATTTTACATGTTTTGCATCCTAAGGCACTTGAACTGCTTGATTCTCAGATGAAAACATTTCCAGTGCTGCAGTGGGGGGTCTCTGGAGGGCTGGTGCAGTTTGACCTGTAGTTTCCTACACACCCCCACCTTTTCTTCCCTGGGAGGTGCTGCATCTGCTTATGGACAAGGACAAGCTGACTTGCCTTCTTCTTATCCCACCCGTCCCATTGAACTATCCAGAAATAAGCACTACTGGACAACAGTGGCCTGGCACAGGGCTGCTGAAAAGCACCACCTCTTGGGGACAACTCAATGGAATGAGGGGAGACATAGGCAGGGGCTGCTGTTAAGTGTCCTTGGGGACCTCATATGCTTCACCCATCAGGACCTGACAGCTCGCAGGTTGAGATCTGACTCCTAGCAACTGGGGTGCAAGCAGGATGCCACCTTCAGCTGGGCTGAAAGGAAAAGGAGGGACCCGGGAAGAGACGAGACAGGAGGGCCTGTGCTACCCATCATGAAGCCCACAGCTGCTGCCTAGTCTTGCTCAAAATGTTGCAGGCTGCATATTCTTTGCCAAACAGAGCCAATCTGGATGCTTTTTAAGTTGTACCATTTTGCAAAAGGGAAAGAGCAAGCTTGTTTTTAAAATATGCTTCCTGAACACTCTCCTCCCTGGTTTCTAGACTCCTCTCATTGACCCAGTGAATGTCAGGGTTTGGGACAATTGAGCAACTCTGAGTCGCTCCTGCTTCCTGCCTTCGGTATTCTCTCTGGATCAGGCTTAGGGTGCAAGATCACCACATGGGATCAGATGTGGGAGTCTACATCTGGAAACACTGGCTGAAGTCTGAGAGGGACTGATCTTGGGAAAAGTCCACCATCCCAATCCCCAGCAATGTGTCACTGAGGCTTTGGCCTGCATGGATGACCTCTTGGCAAGAAGGATGACCTTGCTCTGTCTTCAACCTCAACACCATGTGAAAGCCCTGCCAGCGAGTGGTCATGAACAGGCCTGAGCAAACCCTTGCAATGGAGGCTGGGGTCTCACCTAGTCTGGCCACAGTTGGTGGGCTCTGTGCCCTTAGGCTCTTCCTGCTTTGTCTCACTGTTGCTTTTGACACACAAACTTCCTCCCTGAATATTCACCAGCCTGTGACACCATCAAAAGACATGGACTGACCCATCCGCCTCTTCTAATTGAGAAGGAATAATAACAACACCGAGGAAAGTTAGTATTTCTTGAATTTTATGAGCCAAGCACACACCTGCTTCTTTTACTCTCACAGCTGTTCTCTCCGTGATAATGGTCTTTCCACTTTAGCGACTGAAGTAAACTAAGGCTCAGAGCCATTTACCCAAGGTCTGATGGCTTTTAAGGGTAGAGGGAAGACCCGAACCCTCGTCATATGACTAGCTTGAGCACCTCACCACTGCACAAGAACTTCTGGTCTTGGACATACAAGAAATACACACTGAGACAGAGAACATTAGCCACAGACAGCTGAGCAGCTCTTTACCTCTGATGCTGGAAACCCAAACGTTATAGAGCATATTTGCTTCCTTCTGTATTTATGTACACGAACAAGGCCTTTCCATATTCCCAGGAGCTGCAACTGTCTCGATCATGAAAATCTCCTCTGCCACTTGCCCCTTGGGATGGGGAACCAGGTGAGCTTTCCTCAATCTTTGGAAGCTCCTAGTAGAGGATGCTAGCTAACCTGAAAATCTGGGAGAAGTCTGAGTGATCTATGCAAACTTACATATTACCTTGGAGTCCAGTCTCTATCTGCTATGAAGGGGAAGCTTTCAATCTCAGGTACTGTTGAATGCTGAGCTCCTAAAGAACCAGCCCTGAACCTGCATCAGGAAAGCTATTAGATTATCAGCCATTTATTCCCAAAAACACTCCCAGTGTTTGCAAGTTACAATGTCCCAACAGCAACACCAGCTTGAGATTTTCCATGGCAGCACTGGGCTAGTACTAGAGGCCTTCCATGCAAAATGTTACATAGTGTTCAGTGGTCAGCTGAGATCACTGGATCAAGTGCCACATGGCTAGACTGTACCAGCTCAGGGATGTTGGAAGAGGCACCTTATCTGTGACTAGCAAGGCAGGAAAGATTTGGAAGGGCCATGCTATTCTCTGTGAGTGTGGGAGTACTTCAAACTTTTTCATACCTCCATTTCTTAAGCTCAAAAAATTCTGTTTTCTTATGTGAGATATAGCATTGTTCTTGAACCATCTCTCTCCAGTAGCAAGGTCTCATTTGTAATTTGCTTGGGTCATCTGAATCATTCCAAAAAGCTTCATGAATTTTCTGGTCTCTGTACCTCAGAATAAAGTCAGGGAGGGCATGATGGCTCACAGCGGCCTGGGGACACCCCAGTCCTTAGTGTTGAATCAGGCAGGCCAGGAGTGAGTGACAGCAGGGCACCCATAGCCCTTGCAGAGATGTATTAGATCATTTGTTTGCGAAAAGGCTTTTCTGGGTGATAGCCCAGGGAGTGAGCTTTTATTCCAAAATTAACACTTAAGTCTCAAAACAAATTCTCCCCCTACCGCAAGCTAAAAATACAACTCAGCAGTTGACTCATGTCCCCACTGCTGTTTGAGTAACTTGGGTGGGGGTGAACCCACCCTTAGGGTGATGTCATTGTTCTCAGGACAAAGAGACAGGGACCAGAAGCGCAGGGCCTGGAGCGTGACCCCTGCTGGCTTGCACCTGGCTGTCCATCACCGGAGAGGAAAAAGTAAGAGACGTTAACAACAAGAGAACCAGTGGTGTGGCTAAAGCTGTTTCTATCCTGGTCTACAGCAAGGTGATGATGGACAGTAGCATCTCCTGCCACTAGAGTAAGCCAAGCAGAAGCCACCAGGATTCTGTCCATGCCACGGTCACCTGCTCCTTTTACCTGGAGTGTGGACTCTTCATATTTCAGTTGGTACTTGACAGTGCATTCATCATATTTCCTACAACTCTTACAAAATCTGACTAGCATTGTATTTTACTAAGTTTTACTTGAAAAATACATAGCAACTAAGAGATGTAATTTCATTCGGCTTGCACCTGCAGGATCAAGGAAGTGGAACTACTACTCCCACAGTTTGGACTTGGCATGAATGTGTCGGGCTGTGATACATGGACTAGGCAGAGGGCCACACCCACACACGCATGGATAGCCAGGGTCTCTGGCTTCCAGATGTATCTTCACCACAGAGTTCTGGCACTGGTAGAAAGCTCCAGGCTGCAGGGCACAGTCATGCCATGTGCTGTAGCCTGGGAAGCTGCCACGGGAGAGTGAGTGACTATGCAGAGAGTGGAGCACATGGCCATTCGCAGGCTGGGTCCCCAACCAGCACGCACTTTAGGGAATGCTTGTTGAAATGCTTGAAATGAAAGGTGCTTTAATGGATGCTTGTCTTGTATGGTTTGCAAGCAAGAAGGTTTGCAAGGCACACCAAGAACTGAGCCCTCTGTGGGCCCCTTTTCTGCTGCGAATTAGGACAGTGACCAGCAGCTCTGCTCGCGGTCCAGCACATGGAGCTAAGCAAGCCAATGGGCAGGTTGTGGTTGACATGACTGAGTGAGGGAGGAAGACAGATAATAAGGAACTTACCCTCACTCCCATGAACCTGTCCCTGAGAACGATCCATGAGAGCAAGAACACAAAAGCTTTGTTGCAGCAGAACAACACGGAGACATCCGTTGTGTTTATTTTCTTTATTGCATGTAAGTACAGGTAGTTTGTGAGTGTCCAAAGAACACCGAAAGGTGCTGCCTTGGTAAAAAACACCTTCAAAGTCAAGCCATTGTCTCCAAAAAATCGACAGCATTCCCTAAAACAAGGAGAGAGAGGCAGTGTTATTATATTCTTGGGTAGATACAGACCATTTTTTTTTTCCTGCACACAATTTTTAAAAGAAAATATAGTATGGGGCAAAGTTTTTAAATTTATTATCTTTTTGTTTTCAGTACTGGGAATTGAACCTAGGGCTTCTTGCATATTAGCCACATCCTCTATCACCAAGCTACATCCCCAGCCCTTTTTATAGTTGAGAGCCTTGCTAAATTCCACAGACTAGACCTCAACTTGTGATACTCCTGACTGTCAAACAGTTGGGATTATAGACTATTACACTTTTTAATAAGGTTTATTATAGTTGTTGGAACTATTGTTTTGGTCAGTTGAAAGGTGTTGCACAGGGCCTTGATGTCATAGGTGCTTCTTCTTGTTTGGAATTGATGAGTCTACTTAGAAGGTGTGGTGGAATTAGCTGACCTGAAGGCTCAAGTCCATGGTAGTTGAGTGTGATTCTGTCACTTGTTGAATAAGAGGGGGAAGTCCCTAGATCTTTTTTGTTTTTTAAGTGAGGAAGTGAATGGTGGAGGGATATAAATATATTTAAAAATTTTGTTCCAAACTGGAACTGTCTTTGTGGTCAGGGTAGTCACTTCCTGACCACACATCTAATATATATACTTTGGCTATGATGCAAGCAGTGCTAACTAGTACGTATTTTCTGATACCACTTTTAGAATACTTTATCCTAACGAAAGGAAATGCAATGTCCAAGTTTCTAAGACCCTTCCCAACCCAGGAAGACCAAACAGACTCAAGACGTCAGAGTTTTCAGGGAGGACAAGATGAGAAAGTATCTGCAGAAGGAAGTGTTTCAAGCTATTCTAGATCATTGGGAGAATGATCATGGGCATCTGAAAAAGCATTTAAGTGCTCCACATGCAGAAGAAAGTTGGGAAACAACAGAGGTCGCAAGTATGGAGGGCGCCTCAGCGAGAGGCCTGATCTGTGGACAGGTGCTCCCCACCCTAGCTGTTAGGGAGTAAAGATCATCACCTGTGAAGCCTGATGATACAGTGAAGGGTTGGACACAGGAGGAGGTGCTACCTGTAAGGAGGTCCCTGTCCCTGTTAAAGACAAAATGAAGCTCAGCTAAAGGGATTGATAGTGGCCAGTGGGAAAGGGAGTCAGCTCAATGGGAACTTAGAAATAGACTCAGATACCCTGAACCACTATAAGAGCAAAGCAAAAGATGTCACTAGGCTGAGCCAAATACATGAGGATGGAGAATCATATATCCCATGACCACTTAACATTGCAATCTAGCGCTGGAGGAGGAAAGTTAGAAGCAATGACTGTTAGTCTATAGCAAAATACATCTTCGTTAATTACTCAATGATGAAATAGCCATAGAAGAGAGAAAACTCATTAGAAAAGTGTAAAGGCTAAGAAGGTGGGTAGGGGGAAGTGCACTTATCATTTTATAAAACATGGTACAGTTTTGCCACTTTCACTGAGCTCAGAGTCCTATGTTGCTTCTCACCAGACAGAATTTTTGATTCACAAGTTTATCGTGAAACTGACTCAATTGAATCGCTTCCATTTTGGCAGCATGTGGATACAGCGCTCCTCTAACCAACAGGCTGATATTTCTGTTACCTGGGAAATGTTTACAGAGCACTTCAGCTGCAATTTCTATGGGGGCTTTCTCAAGCCTCTGTTCATAGAACAATCTGCCTTCCCCCAAGGACAATAGCCACAAAGGATGGCTTCCTTCATGTCTGTGACTATGGTGGCTGCAAGGTGCTGCTGGTCACTTCAGTATGACAACAGGAAAATAAGTATTCATTCCTGCCATTAATACCAACCTATTTCATCTATATTTAGAGGTTTCCCTTCAGAACTGAAAGCCAAGCAAGCAGGATTTCCAAGTTTCTCTTGACTTGCTATTATACAAAATGATTCATATTAGGGCAAGGGCTTTCCAGAGCCAGCTGGACAGCTATTTCCTCTCTGAGAATCTTGCATTTGATTCCTTCAACCCTGGTGGTTATAGACAAGGTGGAGAAAAGAGATAGGGCACAGATATGGCTCCGTATTGCCTGCCCAAGCTGCCCAAGCTGGAAATGGGAAGAGGACTGTGATCTCATCCGGGAAGTGGAAAAAGCCAACGCTTCAGTGCCTGGTAGAATTTGGCTGGCTTTTTGAGGACTCAAGGCCAAGGAATTTTTATCTTGGTGAATCCAGGTCCTTATCAGACCAAGATTGTTGGCCCCTTACCTGTGTCTCGCTCTGGTTTAAGACAATAGGCTGAGCACTAATCCATGTCAGTTGGCTTTCTTATGTATGCCCTGGATTGCAAAGGGAGATAGAGCTCAGGTGTACTGCCAGAGGCCTCTTCTTGAAGTACAAAGACTAGAGTACAATAGACACTGTGTGAGGGACCTCTGACCAGACAGTTAAATATCTTTCATTTCATTTCTTTTACTCTCTGATGTCCTTTGGCAGCTAAAGGGCCAAGGCTGGCAAAAAGCTATCCCCCAAACTCACTCTGCAGAGCCTATTTCTTTTCCTACCTTTAATAAAACTTTGCTACTCTTTGTGCTCATCGTGATCAATTTTTTGTTCAGGACAGAAAGAACCTAGAGCACTTCCAGAAGGAGACTCCAGCACTCCAAAACCTGGTAACAGCACCAACACAAGGGTGTAAGCCAAGGACACAGCAGACATGGCAGTAGGAAGCAGGGATCCAACATGAGCAAGAGAGAAAGCAAATTGTGGTAAGATGCTCTGCAGCCAACCAGGGAATACAGAAGGCTCCAGGAAGTGTTGTTAATTCATCAAGAATCAAGGAAAATACTGATGGGTTTCTGAGATGCTGGAACATTCACACACACACACACACACATGCAATCATTAAAATGGAAATAAAGAAAAATGAGACAAAAGAAGCAAATATTATTGGCAGGAGAAATGAGGGGTTGTTCACAAAGGGAGGCAGAGTCAGGGAACAAAATTTGCATGCTCATAATTGTGAAAATGCTCTTAGTTAGAAATTAGGATACCACTGTGTTGGAGGGAATGGAACCAGGAAGAAAATAGGTACAGTAGTACAGAAATCAGTGCAAATCTTATTTAAGAAGGGCTGAGATAAAAATTTAATTTAGCCAAATTGGTATAAACATCAGGGGAAAGTATCCACAAGATAAAAGGTGGCTTGGAGAAGGCACGCATGGAGTAGGAGTTGATGTTTTTTATGATTATCCTTGTATTACTTATGTTGCTTTTCCAGATAATATACGCATACATTAAATTGCCAAAATTAAAAGTTAGTTAAAAACATGAAAGAGAGAGAGAGATGAATTCTCTGTGGCAGAGGCCAAAACATGGGTGCTTTTGAGCTTTGACAACTGCAGTTGAAAACCTCAGAGAGAAAAGCCTGCCATTTGCAGGTAAGTACACTACAACCCACACAGATTAAATGACCTGCTCAAATTTAAGTAGCTGTTTGTGTGGAGCCAGACCCACAACCTGTGCTGTTCCTCCGTGAACCCCTAGAACTCTCTTTGCTGGACCCTGTGTCCCTATGACTCTCCATCACCACACACACAATAGCAAGCATCTCCTCATTTCCCTGTTTTTCTCTTCTTTGGTTCTGAAAACATTTCTTTTTGGAATAGCCATCTGTATTCCTCCTCCACAGCATTTCCTCTCCTTCTGCAGCAACTCTAGCCCAGTGTCTGCTCTGTGCACTTGTCCAGATCTCTAAACCAATGGCTCATGATCATAGCCATTGTTGCTAATCCTATTAGGTACTTTCTATGCTCACCTTTCTCCTGAGAGTCTCGGCCACTGTGGATATTCCTTAAAGTGTCTTCTTGCCTTCCAACTCAGAATGCTCCTCTAGGTTTCCTCCCCATACCCTTCAGGTTTCTCTGCAAGACTGCCTTAGCATTTCCTCAGGGTTTTTTTTTCTAGTTCTTTTTTTCACCTTGAGAAATCTCACTGCTCTGATGGTTTCAAAGCCCAGCTAGTTACTCTTCAGCTAAGAGTCTTCCACATGATCTTATCTTTGTCTTGAATATTCTTTTTAAAATTTTTATTTTAAAGAGGGTAAAATTAAACACAACAAAACAGAACACAAGAAAGCAATGTAAGAGACATAAATTTTAAAGCAAGACAATCAGAGATCACTATCTATCATATTGTCTCTTGTTTTCTTCCAAATAGTTGTCCATATCTTCACATACGAAGAATTCACATGAAACAACATAGTATAGAACTGATCTGAACAGGATGAGGAAGGCATTTTAGGTCTTCAAGACCAGACAATAGGGAAGCCAACAATGGCTGTCACAGTGTCTCTTATTCTCTTCAAAATAGCTGTCCATACCTTCATGTATGTTGAACTTAAAACAAAACAGGCTAAAATCACTCTGAACAAAGAATAATAGTATTGCTGGATTTCACTTCATGATGCTACAGAATCAGCACTGGGTACCTTAGTGTCTTGTTTTCTTCAAAGTAGTTGTTTATTTCATCATGCATTATATAATCAGTTCTCATAAACTGTTTATACGTTCTACACATGCATGAATCTTACATGTATTTCTGTCCTTTCTGTAGTAGAGGTAAAAACAAAACATAGCAAGATAAAACAAAACAAATTCCTATAAAAACATGAAATGAAAAAGTCATATAAAACCACAGTACAAGGTGATCTACAATGGTTACTGTGTTGTCTCTTATTATCTTCAATAGAATTGTCTATATCATCAGGCATAGTATAATTGAATATAAGCAGTACATAACTGTATTAATAAAGACAAAACATTGGAGACATTAAAAGACTTCAAAAGCAGGTAATAATCAAACCAGAGTGGGTATCCTAGTGAATCGTGTCATCTTCAGTGTAGTTGCCTATACTCTCAGACTTGATATTATCAATCATAACAGATTCAAATAAAATCAGTCAAGATAAAATAGCAATCTAACAAACCAGATTAAAATAAGATCAGTCATAATAAGACAATGTAAGTTATACAGGGCTTCAGATTAAGTTAACAGGAAATTAAGGATGGTTACCGTAATATATCCTGCTATTTTTGGGATAGCTGACCGTGCCCTCAAATCTAGGACAAGTAGACAAACTGGAACAGAGTATAATCCATCTAAACAGAGCAGTGAGAATAATGTAGATTTTAGATCCTGATGCACTGTTAACAATATCCTCTGCCTTCCTTTTTTAGACAATTCCTCCCCTTTCACTCCCACAGCATGCACTGCACATTTTGGGTCCCACCAACTCCCTCAGTTTTTAGATTGGGGGAGCAACCTGCTATTTACCTAAGTGGTTCTGAACCTTTTCACTCCTGGGCTTGATCTGAAGTTGTACTCTTTTGCCTACAAAAGCCTCAAGGTTTTCCTTCATTATAGCTGAGTAGTTCTCTACTGCACAAAAGTATCATGTCTTTCCAACCTATCTGCAGGTGCTGGATGAGTTGCTCCTATACCTCTCTGGTTCCCTGTCACATGGAGCATTATTTTCTCATCTTTGACTTTCGGTCCATAAACCCTCTTTCAGGTTGATTATGTTTCCTATACAGAGCATCTCGTATCTCCTGATCTACTCTGCCTGTGTTTCTTTTTGTTAGTGTATCAATGCCATCCATATTAGAGATTATAGCCAACCTTCTCTGCCTCATTTCTGCTATGCTATTTTTCTGCCATTGGTTGTCTAATTTTCTCTTTCATTCCACTGTCTGACCCATTCATTGAGGCCTCTCTGCCACTGTTCCTGAAATTCTGGTGTTTTTATTTTGGTCTCTTTCTAGAATGTCTTTTAGTATTTTTTGTAGGGGTGGATTTGTGGTCATGAACTCCCCCAGCTCCTCTTTGTCATGGAAGCATCTTGTTTCTCCATTAATTTTTTTTTACATCCTGTTATTTCATTATATACCACTAAGAACACATGGGAATTTTGGGATTCTTTTTTTTTAAAATTAGTAAAATTAAACACAACAAAACAGAACAGAATAGGACATAAGAAAGCATAAATTTCAAAGCTAGACAACCAGAGATCTTCACTATCTGTCATATTGTCTCTTGTTTTCTTCCAAATGGTTGTCCTTATCTTTGCATATGGAGAGCTCATACTAAATAACATAGCCAATCTTTTCACAAGATGTGTAGGTTACTGGCTCCCACTTGCTAAGCAGGGCGGGAGGGGGAGAGGGGACACGGGATGGGGGACAGGATGACATGAGATGTCTGATTCCCAGCCCACATGCAGGCAGCATCACAGTCGCTCCCCAGAGACGGGAAGAATTCCTTGTTCTCCTGGCACCCCAAGTCAACCACACGGTGCAAGTCCCGATGCGCCAGGGTCTCTCTCCTTCGGGCCACCGAAAGTCTGCCACACTCTCAGCTGCCCCCAGAGAGGGGGGGAGTTCCTTGTTCTCCCGGCACCCCGAGTCAACCGCACTGTGCAGGTCCCGACATGCCAGGGTCTCTCTCCTTCAGGCTGCCAAAAGTCGGCCACACTCTCAGCCGCCCCCCAGAGAGGGGAGGAGTTCCTTGTTCTCCTGGCACCCTGAGTCAACCACATGGTGCAGGTCCCGAGGAGCCAGGATCTCTCCCCGGCAGGCCCCCTAAAGTCTGCCATACTCACCTGCTATTTCTTTCTGATGAATTGACCATTCCATTTACAAAGTTCTGAAATGGCCAACAGACCAAAGAAAGAATTCTCTTTAGGCTCCTGTTTGAAACCAGCAGCTACAGTGATCTGCTGGCCTTGCTTCAGGGCCACTTCTCCATTAATTTTGAGAGACAGTTTTGCAGGATACATTGGAGGTTATTTTCTTTCAGGGCTTGGAATACTTCATTCCAAGTTCTCCTGGATTTGATGATTTGTGTCAAGAAGTCTGTCATGATTTTGATGGGTTTTCCTTTATAGGTGATCTGTTTCTTTTCCCTGATGGCTTTTAATAGTCTGTTCTTGTGATGAATTTCTGGGATCTTGATTTATATGTCTGGGTGTAGCTCTGTTTTGGTTGTAGCTGGCTGGAGTTCTGTATGCCTCATACATCTGAATATCATTTCCTTTTCCTATGTTTGGGAAGTTTTCCTTTATTATTTCTGTGAATAGCCTTTGCATTTCCTTTGTGTTTACCCCTGCTTCTTCACTCACATTTTTTATTCTTAAGTTACAGATCCTCTTTTCTTCTAGTCTTTGTATTGTTACTGCCTGTTTCCTTGTTATTTTAAGAGATCTTTCCTTTCACAGTCACAAATTGCAAACCTATCTTCAAGTTTTGCTAATCTATCTTTAGTGTCTGTCAGACAATTTTTCCAGCTTTCAGTGTTTTTAATTTCCTGGTAATCTCTTTGAATCTGCTTCATGTTTTCCAGGTTTTCTTTATATTCTTCATTGAACACTTCTCTCCTTTTTTTGTGTTCCTCCATTCTTCCATCTGTGTCTTCTTGAAAGGTGCTTAGCATTTCTTTTATTAATCTACTTATATCTTGCTTTACTTGAATTAATATTTCAGTTTTGAGCTTGTCTAAGAGGTCCTGAAGATATCTCGTTACATCCGCTGATGCTGTGTTTGATATTGCATGTTTGCTGCCCTTAATCTCTTTTGTATTTATCTCTTCTGGATCAATAATCTCAGGGTTGGGGGCTGAAGGCTTTTTCTTATTTCTTTTTCTTGTCATGTTTTTGGTTTCTTCCATACAGGTGTATAGTGGAGGTCCCAGTCCCTTTCCTTGTTGGTTATGATTCTTCTGAAGCACACTGGCTAGAGATTTCTGCACTCTCTGGTCTGCTGTTGGTCACTGAGGTGCAAGTAGGGGTGGTGTATGCTGGCCCCTCCCCTCCAGGCCAGTCAACTTTCGGGGCTTCACCCCATTAGTATGTGCCACACATAAGGAATTGGTTTGGGATGACTCATTTGGTCCCGGCCAGGGGTGTGACCCAGGCCAAGTAGATCCCACCAATCTGCTCTGATACTGTACTTTTTTTTAACTTTTAAAATCTTGGAGGAGTTACATTGTTTAAAATTTTGTGCATGAATGAAATATTAGTCATTATGTTGCTGCAAATTTGCATTACAATGGGACTATAATGTATTTAAATTTTTTTCCAGATAATTCTCATGTGCAACCAAGTTTGTATTCCAAAGTTCATGCACACTCTTCTTTCCCAAAAGTTTTTAAAAATTTTTCATTGTAAAATATTCACAACATAAAACCATCTTAATCATTTCTAAGTTCACAGCTCAATAGCGTGAAGTACTTTCATACTATTGTGCAAGCTCTACAACTTTGTTACTGTCATGGTTTATGGCAGTGGCCCCCAAGCCTCATGCATTTTCATTGTGTATTTGTGGTTGGTTCATTGTCTAGCACTTGGATGGATGGTGTCAGTGCTACACTGGCCTAGGGGGTGGAGCCAGGATGTGATGTAATGGCAGGAAGAAGGTGTGTCTCTCTCTTGCTGGTTTCCACCTTGCTGTTTGCAGCTGCCATGAACTGCAGCCCCGCCATGCCACCCTGCCTTGGAGCCAACTGAGTATGGACTAAAACCTCCCAAAAGTGTAAGAAATAAACCTTTGCTTTCCCAACTTTGGGGATCAGGTATTTTGTCTCAGATGAGTAAAAAGTAACTAAGACAATTATCTTGCAAAACTGAAACTGTGTACCCATTAAAGAACAATTCCCTATCATTCCTCTTCCAACCCAGGAAACCTTCATTTGACTTTGCCTCTATGAACTGACTACCCTAGGTTCCTCATATAATTGGATTATGCTGTGTTTGTCTTCTTGTGACTCAGTTCAGCCATGTTGAAGCCTGGGTCAGAATTTCCTTTCTAAGGCTGAATAATATACCACTGTATGTATACATCACATTTGCTTATTCATTCATCTACTGAAAGACTCTCAGGTTGTTTCCAACATGGTTACTGTGAATAATACTAATAGGAACACAGGGATACAAATATCTTTTTGATACCTTGCCTTCAATTCTTTTGTATATATATTTGAGACTAGAATTGGTAAGTCATGTGGCAAATCCATTTTTAACGTTTTAGGAATAGCCGTACTGTTTTCCATAGTAGCTGGTTCATTTTACATTTCACTGATGATGCGCAAATATTCTGATTTCTCCACATCTTTGCCAATACTTGTTCTTTTCTTTTAAACTGTGGCTCTTGGAGTGGATATGAGGTGATATTTCACTGTGGTTTTGATTTGTATTTCCCTTATCATTAGTGATGTTTAACATCTTTCTGTATGCTTGGTGGCCATTTTTCTACCTTCTTTGAAAAAAACATCTATTCAAATCCCTTGCCCATTTAAAAATTGTTTTTACTGTTGTGGAGTTGTAGTTCTTTATATATTCTCAATATTTACCTCCTGTTGAATAGATGATTGGTATGTATTTTCGTGTGTTGCCTTTCACACTGATTGTGTCCTTTGATAAACAAAAGCTTTAAATTTTGATATAATCTTTACTTTTGTTGTTTGTGCTTTTGGAATCACATCCAATAAATAATTGCCAAATATGACACCACAAAGCTTTCCTCAAGAATTTGATAGTGTTATCTCTTATGTGGATATCTTTGACCCATTTTGAATTACTTTGTATATCATGTAAAGTAAGGATCCAATGTCAGTTTGCTATCTGGTTTTGCAACATCACTTAGTTGTGAAAAGACCAACTTTTCCTCACTGAATGATTTTGGTATCCTAGAAAAGCCCTTGACTATATACATGTGGGTTTATTTCTAGCCATTTGGTCTCTACGTCCATCTTAATGTCAATATTGCACTATTTTGATCACCGTAGATTTGTAGTAAGCTATGAAATCAGGAAGTGTGAATGAGGTCTTCTTCAAATTTATTTTTCTCTTTCAAGACTGTTTTTACTATTTGGAATCCCTTGAGATTTTTGTATGAATTATAGTATTACTTTTTTTCTTCTGCAAGAAAATACCATTGGCGTTTTGATAGAGATTGCATTAAATCTTTAGAAAGCTTTGGGTAATATTATCTTACTAAGTTTTCCAGTCCATGAACACTAAACACCCTTGCATTTGTTTTGGCTTCTCTAATTTCTTTTAGCAATGTTTTATAGTTTTCAGTATGCAAGTTTCTTACCTCCTTGATTAGGTTTATTCCTAAGCATATTATTATCTTGATGCTATGTGTAAATGAAATTGTTTTATTTTCATTTCTTTTTAGAAAAGCTTTTTTAAAAAAGTACCACATACATATTTTAATGGTGCCATGATAAAAATGTATGGTTTAATTTTTATGAAGTGAAATCACATATGTAACACTACACCAAAATAAAGAATGTACCAGTCTTCCAGCACATTCCTTCATTCCCTCTCTAGTCATTACCTTTCCTTCCAAATATAATCAGTGTGTTGACTTTTATTTCCATAGTTTATTTTTTCCTTTATAAGAATGAAATCATATATTATATATCATTGTGCCTTGTTTTGTTCATTCAATATCATGCCTGAGAGGTTCACTGAGAAATTCATATATAGTGTCTAACTTTACAAACATAGTACAGTTTACCCATAATACAACTAATAGATATTGAGTATCTTGGATTATGAATAATGCTACTATGAACATTCTTGAATATATCTCTTGGTTTGCATATGTATGTATTTTGTGTGTATTACAAAGAATAGGAATATAAGGTCAGATAGTATGTATCTTTTCAGTTTTAGAAAATAGCGACCAAGATTTTTAAAGAGTGGTACCAGTTTATACTTCCACTGATCATTCAACTGAAAATTTAACCTATTTATATTTAATATAACTACTGGTATATTTTGGTTTAATTCTGTTACCTTACTATTCTTTTCTGACTTCCCCACTTGTTATTTTTTTTCCTCTCTTTTGCTTTTTATGAGTTAGGCAAATCAAAAAAATGATTCTATCATCCCCCCATTAGTTTGCTAGAGATACTTTCTTTTATTGTTCTTCCAGCACTAGATATTACACATTGTATTCTCAACTTATTAGAATATATTTTATTAATAATTTTGTCAAGTTTTGTACAACATAAGAGCCTTATAATAATTTCAACCAATAATTTCTTTACATATTTTGGGCTGTAACTGTGGTGAGATTTTATTCTATGTATTTTAAAGTTCTGTGGCATGTAATTATTTCTGTCTTAGTCATACTCATTTATATTTAACTATATATTTATTTTTGTTAAAGCTCACTTTTATTTCCTTTACTGTTGACTTTCATTCATGCAGTCATTCCTTCTACTAGCAGTCTCTTTAAGTACTTTTAATAGTGTTAGTCCATTTCCATGAAAACATCTTTGTTTCATGTTTTATTTTTTAAGGGCATTTTCACTGGGCTTAGAATTACAAGTGGACATTTTTTTACTCTTAAAAATATAAATCCATTGTCTTCTGGATTAGTTTTTCTGTTAAAAAATAAGTTGTAAATTCTCAGTTTTGCTCTTTTGATGACCATGTATTATTCCCTTCTACGTCATGGCCTACTTAACATTTTCTATTTTGTATATTTCTTTTCAGCACATTTTCTATGATGTGCCTAGGTATTTATTTCCCTACCCAACATTGGATTTATAAATCTTCTAGGATTTGTAGCTTGATGTCTTTCATCAGCTTTGGAAAACTCTTGGTCAATATATTGTCTCTCATCTACTCCTGGGACTACAGTTATACACATATCAGACTCTCCCCCTGTATCTTAGCTGTGTCTTGTGGCTTCTTTTTAAATTTTCTGCTTTTTTTCCCAATCATGATTCAATCTGAGTGTTTGCTAGTGATCTACCTTCTAGTTTATGAATCCTCTTTTTGTGTCTAACTTAAACCTACATACAGATTCTAAAATTATGCTTTCACTTCTAGTATATGTATTATTTATTTATTTATTTATTTAATAGATTTCAGTTCTCTGGAGAAATTCTTCATATTTTTATGTATTCTCTTGAACACATGAATCACAGTTATTTTATAGTCTCTAAGTGGTAACTTCAAAATCTATGACATCTCTGGGTTTGTTTTTAATTGAGATTTAACTTTTACTTGTTTTATTGGTCATCTAGTTACGTTTTCTTGAAAATTATGGTTTTTTTATTGATGAAAGAATAAGTATGAAAAATTATAGGGTTCTGCACAAACATATCTTTTTCTAGTGTATACCTAATTTTCCTGTGCATCTGAAGACTAGCTGATTCTGGTCAATTCCTGTTTTCCTTCTTACTTTTACTTTACAACCCTTTTATTGGGATTAACTGAATACCAGGATTTCCATACTTGTTTACCAGGATCTCCATACTTGGTGGGTTTGAAGTCCAATTTTTCTCTCCAGGGCCATGTAACTACCAACACATTTGCCTTGGTGGATGATTTTCTGCTTGGTCCCAAATATACATGGCTTAGCAGCTAGCATGTTGGAGTTGGATTAACTTCTGTTCTTTTCTTCTGGGATCTTGAATCAGCCTGCACCTATGACTACAATGACAGACTGGAATACTTGGTTTTGCCTTTGCAGACCTACGAGTGCCATAAACCTCTATTGCTGATTTCTGTTTGGCTTCTATAACACTCTGAAAACAGGAAAATTCTGCAAGAAGAAAAATCAGTAGATAATGTGAAGTTCTCTCTTGTGCTTCCCTTTTCTTTGGAATCCTGATAATCAAGTCCTGGCTGTTATTCTTGTTCTTTGATGCCCTCAGATCACTTTCTGTAAAAGCATTTATTCTCAACTTTTATAGTTTTTCTCAGAGGGAGGGTAGGTTTTATTTACTCTCATAGAACTGTCATCACTTAAGCATCTAACTTCTAGGGGCGCTAAGAAAGCTCTGAACTGGTTTGGATATGTGATTATAATCAAGTTCTGATAATGGCAATTAGAGGACTTTTTTTGGGGGGTACTGGTGATCAAACTCACGACCTAGTGCTTGCCAGGCAGGCAATCATGTTGCTGAGCTAAATCTCTGGCCAATTAGAGGGCTTTTGTCTCTCATTCCACAGCTGGTTTTTTCAGTAGGTCTAGAATGGTTCATTGAAATCTATTTCTTAAAAAGATCTCAGATTGCCTTTTGCTCCTTTGTCTTGACAAAGAAAAAAAATGCCCAGAGTGGGGACAGGGACACACAGCCTGATCCACCCCTGCACACTGCTGCTGCCACTGGAAAGCTTGCTTCCTGCAGGCAGCCATTGCAGGCAGGGAGACGCAGCCAGATAAAACCAGTGCACCCAAAGGCCACCACTGAAGACCCTTGCTTCTTTCAAGCAGCGAGTGCCCACTGGGAAAATCAGACAAATACACCCCTGTGTGCCTGCCACCACTGGGGGAGTCCTGGTATAGACACATAGGCTGAGAGAGGAAGCAGCCCCCACAATACACCCCTAGCCATTGGAGAAGCCTCAGAATAGCTGCACGGGTCTGGAGAAGCCTGGCCCACACGTCTACCTCCGTGGGAACCTGGGTTCAGAGAAACCCAGGTGCCTGTTAAATTCCCCTACACCATGGAGGGGCAGCCAATGTGAGAAGTTTCTGGGACCCCACACCTGGCTTGTTGGGAGGAACCCAGGAGAATGTCAAGACAAAGGAGCAAAAGGCAATCTGGGATCTCTAGCCCACACAGAACAAGTCTGGAAGATATAGTCATGGAAGAAAATGGAACTCACACATCTGAAATCTCTGAGAGGATAGCAACTGAAGTAAAGAACTTTTACAGTTCATGAAACTGTAAAAGTAATCAGATTAGAAATAATGTCTCAGGTAAAAGAAGAAATCACAACCATAATCCAGAATTGCTGAGCATATCTAAAGAAGACATAGATAAAAAAGAGAAGCACAGGAAAATGATGCAAACCTTGCATGAACAGTATAGGAAGAACTCCAATGCATGAAACAGATTCAAAGAGATATCTAGGAAAATAAAAAAGTCAATTGAAAGATGAAAAAACTGCTTGAAAGAAACTGAAGATAAACTTTCAGACCTTGAAGGCAGGATCATAGCTAGTGATCAGGAAAGAAAAGATCTCTTAAAAATAACAAGGAATCAGGAATCAACAATTCAAAGGCTGCAAGACAATGCAAAGAAAAATAAATTAAGAGTGAGAGGTATCAGTGAAGAAGTAGGGGTCAATAAAAATGAAATAAAAAGACTATTTACAGAAATAATAGCAGAAAAATTCCCAAACATAGGAAAGGATCTGGCACACAGATAAGTGAGGCATATAGAACTCCAACTAGCCATAACCAAAATAAAGCTACACCCAGACAAATAATTATCAAGATCCCAGAAATTCAGCACAAGAATGATCGAGTTGAAACTTTGTACTCAATCTAGAGCAGTGCAAGATATTAAAAGGGAGGAGGCAACCAGATAAGAAAGAGTTTAATGTGGGCACAGAGGGAGTGCTCACAAAGAAGGCTGTGGTGGTTGTCTACAGACAAAGGGCGCATTCTGCCTTATATAGGCTCTGATGGGGAAGGGCTTTGGGGACTGATGTAAGCTAATTTATTTCACGAGAGTGCATGGGATTGGGTAAATCTTTACACACATGAGTTTTGGCAAAGACTTTTGGGAAGAAGAAGCCATAGGGGCTTCTGGGAAGGATCTAAGCATCATGATGATTTAGCATTGCACTTTCCGCCAAGATGACTGGGAGAATCCTGGGCAGGGCCCTATCAAAGAACAGATTATTAAAAGCTGTTAGAGAAAAGAAACAGATCAGCTATAAAGGAAAACCAATCAGAATCATGGCAGACTTGTCAACACAAACCATCAAATAAAGAAGAGTTTGGAGTAAAATGTTTTAAATCTTGAAAGAAAACAACTTCCAACTCAGATGTATCCTGCAAGACTATCTTCCAAAACTAATGGAAAAATAAGATACTTCCATGATAAAGAACAACTGAAAGAATTCATGACCACAAAACTAACTCTACAGAGAATGCCAAAGGATACTCTAGAGAGAGATAAAGATGACTATGGTTCCAAGAATAGCAGCAGAGGAGAATCATCAAACAGGACAGGTAACTGAATGAAGGGGAAAAGTGGGGGGTCACCAGCAGGAGGATAGAATGGCAGAGATGAACCAATGCATGCCCGTTGTAACCATTAATGTAGATGGCCTCAATTCAGCAATAAAAAGAAACAAAGGGAGAATGGACCAAGGAACAAGATCCACCAATATACTGCATACAAGAAACACATTTAACTGGAAAGGAAATTCATAGACTGAAAATCAAAGGAGAGAAAACAATTGTTTCTGGTCTCCTGTCACAACAATTGTTGTGACAGGAGACCAGAAAAAAGCAAGGGTAACTTGTCCATCAACCACAGAATGGATAAGAAAGATATGGCATTTTCACACAATTGAAAGCTACCCAGCTATAAAGTAGGATAATCTTGAGGCTCTTGAAGATAAATGGATGCAAATGGAGATCATGTTCATGAGTGAAATGGTTTGGACTCATAAGGGTGAACACCAATTTATCTCCCTAGGATAAAAGACTGAAGGAGTTAGTGGGATCCAAGAAGCACAATAGATATTCCATGATAAAGAACAACTGAACAATAGATAGTGATAGGGGAGGAAACTGTTAATTTCCTATTATCCTGTTTTGATCTTGCATTGTTTGCATAATTTTGTTAGGTTTGGTTTTATTCTGTCTTGTTAGATTTTACAGTGTCTGACAGTACAGGCAGTTATTTTGAAGATAATGGGATGTATTATGGTAACAACTGTTGATTTCTTATTATCTTGTTTTGAAGTCCTACAATGCTTTCACTCTTATGTTTAGGTTGGTTTTTATTATGTTTTGTTTTATTTGACTTTATTGTGTGTGGTGGTATGGACAGCTATTTTGAAGAAAACAAGAGACATTATTGTAGCCATTGTTGATTTCCGGTTGTCTTGTTTTGAAGTGCTGTATTGTCTGCATTGCTCAGCTCTGATTTGCTTTATTCTGTTTTGTTTTATTTCATTTTCTTTTGAAAAAAAGATGCCCAGAGGATTCTGATGGGTTTTGGTGCATCTTTGGCTTTGGGAGGCAATTTTCTGGAATTCTGTATGTCATAATGTGTCAGAGGACCCCCAGAGCACTCATGAATACTTGGTCTATGTCACCATCATTTCTTACCAAGCTTATTATCATCCTTGTGTTTACCTTGGTCTCCTTGTCTTAAACATTTGAGAACAAGTCAATATTTTTTTTCAAAAATTTCTATTGGCTTCCCATATTTTTCTAAATTTAAAAATGTATATATGGGGGAGATTGGCATGTAGTCCTCTACCTCCCACCTTCAGCTGTCTGACCAAATGTCAGAGAGGCTTTCTCATTCGTTCTTTATAAAGCTGTAGGTCTGTTATCTCATCATTATCCACACATCCTAACCACTTGTCTTTATCACTTGCCCTCTTAGATGTCACCTACTTGCCTTCAAAAAAACCTACTTTATTGAAGCACAATAGACATATCAAAGATCATACATATTTAATTATATAACTTGATGAATTTAGAGATAACTGCAGACAAGGAAATCAAATTCACAATCAATGCTAGAAGCAGATCCATCACTTTGTAAAGTGTTGTCATGCTCTCTTTTTAAAGAAAAGTTAAGGTTTATCTTCTTTGCAATTTTTAAATGTTATTAACTACATAACTGTGATGTTAAGTAGAGCTCTAGGACTTAGTTATTTGTATAAATGAAACATTGTGCCCTTTGATCAACTTCTTTGTTTTCCTTTTTGGCCCTGCCCAATCTCTGGGCACCATCATTTTACTGTTTCTCGCTTTTAGATTCATCTTATAACTGCAGGAATGCAGTATTTGATGTACTGTGCCTAGCCTATTTCACTTAACATAATGTCCTCCAGGTCCATCAATGCTGTCCTAAACATCAGGATTTCCTTATTTGTAAAGGCTGCATAGTATTCCATTGTATATACGTGATATACTTTCTTTATTCATTCATATATCAGTGGATATTTAAATGGCTTCCATGTCTGAGCCATTGCAAATAACACTGCAGTGAACACGGGAGTGCATCTATTGCTTCAAGATATGGATTTCAGTTCCTTTGGTTATATAACAAAAAGTGGGTGCTGGATCATATGGTAGTTCTATTTTAAAATGTTTTGAGGATATGCCATACTGTTTGCCATAGTGGCTTTACTAATTTACATTTCCATTAACAGTATGGAAGGTTTCTCTTTTCTCCACTACTTCACCAGCACTCACTTTTTTTTTTTAAATAGTAACTATCTTAACAGATATAAGGTGATATTCAGTTGTGGTTTTGATTTGCACTTCCATGATGATGGGGGGACATCTGTGCTCATCCACCACAATATGAGTAGACAGCTATCCTGATAAAAGGAAATGTAAGTAAAGGACATTTCCAACCCATAGAGAATTTTGATCCCTGAGATTTCTCCTAAGGAACAGCCCAACTTTAACGATCAGATCTTTGAGAGGAAGCATTGAGAAGCACAGACTGCACACTTGCTCTGCAGTAATCTGTTCTATGTGGTGCTCTACTGGTTATTCTGAATGTGCAACCAAGCAGCAGAAGGATCTGGGGGAGACAGCACCTCCCCCTAAGCTGGTCACAGGCTCTTGACACTATGGACCTAGGTCCATAGTGAAATGATTCTGCTTCTGACCAAACTTTTAGTGCATAGTGAAGGGAATCACATAAGGTAAAAGTTGAAGCAGCAAAGTCAGCGATGACCCATGGCTTCTGTGGAGTCTTCTTACTATGTGGGAGGACATGTCTCCAGAACTTTTGTGCATTTCATCCCCATCCAACAAAGCCTCTCCATATCAGAATAATTCTGCCTAGTCAGGTGCCTCATTCTAGCATCTTCCATGTGGATTAAAGATGCTATGAAGTCCCTTGTCTGTGATAGCCCACTAACCTAGTGATATCAGACAAGAGTAAAAAGATAATATGAGACTGTGTTATTGTTAAATCTAGAATGTCTCCCCTCAAGGTCTCATATGTTCAGAGGTGAGGCTTTTGGAAGATGATTGGATAATGGGGGATTAATCCACTGATGAGTGCATACCTGAATGTGCTCCTAGGGTAGGGCCTCATTGGAAGAGGTAGATCACTGGGGCCATGCCTTTGGAGGGTATATCTCACTTTCTGGATCCTCTTTTCTCTTTCTGCTTCCTGATTGCTATAAGGTTAGAAGCTTTCCTCTGCCAATGCCCTCTACTGTATGGTTTCTACCTCGAATCCAGCTGACCATAGACTGAATCCCCGGAACTGTGTGCCAAATTAAACCTCTTCTCCTTTAAGTTTTATGTGTCCAGAATTGTCCCCCAGCAACTGGAGCTCACTAGTACAGACTGTCTTTTGCAAGATGGACTGCATCTGTTTTAGAGTTTGGAGATGGGCACTAGTGACAGTTGTGTACCAAAATGGAGCAGGTGGCTCAGGATAAGCTTTGTTAGAGCACATAGGCCATCTGCTCTAACAAAGCTTATCCCCCTGCAAAACAGAGGAACATGGGATCCAGTTATGTTCAACAGGTCTGAGAAAATAACTGCTAGGCTTTCACTTCCACTTTGCTGCCTTTTGGCAAATTCTACCTCAGTAATGACTGATTTTAAGTTTCACTAAGCTCTCAAGAACTAAACCAGAGCATATTTTTATGACACAGGACCAAGCAGCATTTTATCTTAGAGTAGTGAAGATATGGCAGAGTTATGTGGACCTTTACTTGGCTTCTCTAAAAGAAACTGGCACTCAGAGTGAAGGTATCTGCTGGAGTCCCAGAATTGGAGTGCACAGCTATGGTAGCTGCCTGTATTCACTGGCTAGCCAGCCTCACTTTCCTCTGTAAGGGTGGTTATTTTTTTGTGCTTTGAGTGGTAGAAAGGAGTATAATTAGCTCTCTATGAGGGATACCTTTCTCATAATTGTTCAACAAGAGAGAAACCTACTATTTAAAAGCTGGGTTTGCTGTTATCTCATATACCACCTTTCAGGGGCTTGGGATTCTATCAGTGTGGACAGATGACCAGCAGAACCCCCTAAGTATCTGGTCAGAGTTCCAGAAGATGCTTGACCAATTGCCCTCCCCTTTGAACCCAACTAGCTTCCCACTCTTACAGTGGAAAGACTGATGCTTATGGCTTGGTCAGATCAGTGCACTCTCTGCACATAATAACAGTGAAAATCCATGAAAGCTGGGTACAACAATCTTCAAAAAGCACGCTTTGCAAAGGAGCAGTGTGGTGTTCAATGAGATACAGTTCAATTTATACAGCTGTCACACGAACCCACCCCATAGCTATCAAAGAACGATGCAATGGATTATTTGCATCATTCTACATGGATTCCCAAAAGTCTTCAGCCTTACTTCAGCTCCTCTGTCACTCATGCTAATGTCACCTGCTGTTCTTGGCCTTTCTTGGCTAAGCATAAACAATACTTTGTCCTAGTGGTCTGTCTGCCAGAACTGGCTACAGGAAACCAGATCTGCCATCAAAGGGCCTGGCTAGAACAGCAAGGCACAGAGGATGGCACCTGGGCTCACCAGGAATCAGGGCATTTCTCAGCCTGTGCTGATCTTGGTTTCTGCCTACAGCCACGCAACCCTGGATTCAGAAGTTGGGAGACAGCTCTTCAGACAGTGTCCCCTTCATGGAGCAACCAAGTGTCTTCTCCTCCAGGGCCTCCTGTTTGACTGCAGGCTTCCCCAGGTACCCTGCCTATCTGCCTACTGTACTCTGTGCCCAGCTACCTTCTCCTCCATACCGTGATGACTGTTTACAAAGCTGTCTCCTCCTGCTGATCACCATCTCTTCCTGGAAGAAGAAGCCTGTGTCTCCCTGTGTCTCTAGCACCCAGGATAGCACCTGACCCAAGTGTGATGCCCAGTAAATATTAATTTTTTTTAAAAAGGAACAGAACTCAGCCCTCAAGTTGAGGCAGTTTTGCCATTGCCAGCAGATTTGTAATTCTAGTAAGGTCAGCAAGTGGCCATCCTAACACTAGACTATCAGTGTGGCGGGATCACAGCACTCTCACTTCCTGCCTTTGGGAGCAGAGAAGCTCAGATGCATAGTGGACATGTCCTGCCCATGGCACAGAGCTAGGAGGCAGCAGGGTTGAACCTGGCACCCTGGGCTCCTAGTTTAGTTCCCCCACTCTGCATTTATTCAAGTAAAACTCTGATAGTGGCTGATGTGCCAGGTGGAATGGTACAACTTCACCAGGAGGAGAGGTACTGTCCCCTCACCCTGCTAAGGCCAGCAGGGAGGGAAGGAACAGAGCTGGCCTCTGTGGAGCCCTGGGTGGAAGGAAGCTGCCTCCCTCGATCTTGCTGGAGCAGGCATGTGGACTGGAGGCAGAGTCTCTGCCACCAATTATGCAGATGTGTGGGCAAAGCTCCTTGCTATTTTCAAGAGCTGTGTTAAGACTATTTAAAACCACAGGCCTAGATTGGCCTTTAGAAACAGGCACTCAAGGAAGTTATCCCAATGGCTCCTGTTATGGTTAGGATCTGAAATGTCCTCCCAAAGTCTCCTATGTTTGGAAGATGACTGGATTGTGGCAGTGCTGTAGCACCTCCTTGCTGTTAGGAGGTAGGGCCCAGTTGGAGGTGGTCACTGTGGATGTGACCACCACTGAACGGGTGCACTCTCATCCCTGGCTCCTCCCTTCTCTCTCTGCTTCCTGGGGGAGCACCTTTTCTTTTGCCATCCTCTCTGCCACCTTGTTTGTGCCTTGGAGCCAGCTGACCACGGACTGTAACTGTGAGACAAAATAACCCTCTCCTTTAAGTTGTGGGTGTTGGGTATTTAGTCCCAGCAAGGAAACAGTGACTAAGACAGCTCCTTTCTGGCCTTATGAGTAAGTTCATGCTTTTAAAAACAGCTTCCTTCAATTGGTGATGGTGGAGATTGTGTAATTCTGCCTCAGATAAGTAGGCTGTGTTTTCCTGCTCTCAAACCTGGAGTAAAACAAAGATGCCATGAACTCAATCGGTGTTGAAAAATCAGGGTCATTACCAAGGAGAAGAGTTTTATAAAAGGTGAAATGGAATTTCCTGGCTCTCAAGGGCAGCAATGCCTGTGGACAGGGTCAATTCTGTAATGTGCTGTATGGAGAGAACTGATGCACACAAACTGGGATGCTGTACAGGGTTAGCCCAGAGACTAAGCAGTGTGTGTGTCCTCTGATTTTGAAGGCAGTTTCCTCTTCACAGCTGTCTCCTTTCTCTCTCACGAACACAGCCAGAATCTCCTTCCTCCAGACCTGTAGCACAGGCCCCTTGAGAGTCACCCGTATTTCTGTGGCTCACACAATGGCTCCCTTTCAACAGTCCACATCTCAGGTTGGGGCAGGGAATACGCACTTCATTTCCATTGCTTGACTCAGGCCTGGAGTCAAGAGATCAGGCAGGCATGTGACCCATTCCTTGGTCCCTCACACCTAAAAGCCATAGCAATCAGCCCTTGGTTTTTTCAGTTCTCTAGTGGAGAAGAGCTATTCTATAATGGTGAATCCCAAGTTTAAGGCCATTGCTTAGCCTCCTGTCACCACTCCTAATCCAGTCTTCAGTAACAGAATGAAACCAGCCTGCAGAGAGTGGCAGGGTTGGAAAGGTCAAAGGAGAATCATCAATTCTATTCATTTTCAATTTTGTGCAGCCTCCTGGGCTCTTTCTTTTAATTTTATTTTTTGAAGTACTATGAGTTAAGTACTCCAGTACTCCTGAGCCTTCACATTGAGCTGTATCTCCTGGCCTTTTTTATTTTTTTATGTTGAGACAATATCTTGCCAAGTTACTCAGCCTGAGCTCAAACTTGTGATCCTCCTGCCTCAGCCTACAGTGCTAGTATTACAGGCATTGCTACCATCCAAGGCCTACTCCTCTCAGGTTCTTGAATGTCTCTGGGTCATTCCAGCCCAAGGCTGGATGCTCAATTGCCCCACTCTCCCAGTTTTTGAGGCTTCTACACTTTTCCAGGAACACAGAAGGGAATTGAGCAGGCCCTATTCCTTGCTGATGAGTATCTCTGCCCTTGATACCAGAGCCAGGGAGTCTGCCCTACACATGAGGTCTCTGAGTTTGATGGACCGTACTTACAGTATGTCTCCGTCTGGATATATTTTATTTACCCTGATCTGGACTTCACCATGCTCCTGTTTTGTTTTGTAGTGCTGGGGATCAAACCCAGGGCCTTTTACATGCTAGTGCTCTACTGCTGTACTACATCCCCAGTCTGGACTCTGCTTTTTATTCTCAAGATTTATATCTTGCATCACGTCTGGAAATTCTTTTATCATTAAACTTTTGCTTTTCCCATTTTTTTACTGACTGTGTGTATCCTCTCATTCTGTGTCTCTTAACCCCTTTGTACCTTTCATATCTATATGTCTTTCTGTTTTATTTTAGATGATTTCTTCAGAACATCTTCCAATTCACTAGTGCTTTTTTTTTTTTTTTTTTTAAGCTAGGTCTAGTTTACCATTTAGCTCACTGATTTAACTTTTCAAAGAACTACTTTCTGTCTAGAAGCATATATATTTTTAAATTTTGTTCTTTACATACAATGTCCTCTTATCTTTGACCTTTGAAAATGTAAATGCCCTTCTAATAAAATTATTTTGTTTCCTAGTTTTGAGGGTATGAATTTCACCATTTATTGTGGTTTGCTCACTTTTGCTTTCATTGCATTTGGTTTACTATTTGATTTCTAAATTATGACCTTAAATGATGCCATTTAAAAAAAATCTTATGTGCTGTATTGTAGAGATATTTCCACATGGAGTTCACATTTCCCTATGCCTGGGTCCTAAGTTTCATTGGCCTTTCTGTGTTTTGTTTTTTGCAGTATGGAGGATGGAACTCAGGACTTTCAACATGTTAGGAAAGTGCTCTACCACTGAGCCACACTCTCAGCCCTGTGATTTACATCTTGAGCGTTTAATTAGAGTTCTAATAAATTTAGAGTGAATCCAACCACCTCAATTTACAGGTGCCATGAGTTTGATGCCTTTTTGTTTCTTTCAGGTGCAGAGCTCTTGGTTGAAGGAAAGGAGTACTGATAATAGCCTAGACTCTGCCCTTGAACATCTGGGAAACCCAAGATTTCCCTCAGTAGCCCCAATGCAGGGCAGCCTCTGTTCAGCCAAACTGCGTGCAAATGAAGGAACTGAACATTCAAGCTCAGAGTCAGTGTCAACCAGTCCTATTCAGATACAGAATCCTTACAACCCTAAGCAAAATCATTGTCTGCACTACAGAGATTCTGCTTGGATGCCTGGGAAGCTAGAAACAGGGCTAAAGTTTTCATAGCTTCTCTGTGTCTCAGCTTCCTCATCTGTAAATGGAGATAATAAAAATGTCCATCTTCTAGGGCTATCAGGTGAATCAAACCAATTTCTTTGAATATGGGGCTTTGATTAGTGTCTATATGTGGTAGGAGTCTAATAGATGTCATCAATTATTGTTAGCTGTTCTTCTTATTGTTAATGATTATTTTAGAAGTATACATACCCCTCCTTTAGAAGGTGCAACATGTCCTAATAGATAATAGATTTTTGGTGCTGGGAAGTTATGGGGCTGAATCTCCATACTTTTATTTATTTCCTCTGAGACTTGTGCAAGTTATTTAACATCTATAAATCTTTTTTCTTACATCTGTAAGGCTCTTCTGACAGGATTATTGTGAAGGCAAAATCAGAAAGTATGTGCAGAAGTGTAGCATTGACCTGGTTCACAATAAATATCAGTGACTCTTTCTACTAGTGTAAAGTCAATGCGTTTAAGGAGGTCCAGCCTCCTCGAAGTGCTCTGACCAAATGCTCTGTTTTCATCCTGATTCACCGTCTGGTTCCATATAACCTGTACACATTGATTCTAATTACACTTCTTAAAATCAGTCTAGAACCTTACGTGGAGACAATCAAATCTTTGGAAGTTTCTTTTCTCCAGACTATTCCTTGTTTCTTATATGTCTTTTTTGTAAGAGCTGATTTTGAGCCCTCTTGTCACTCTCATTGCCACTCATGATGTCTCTCTTAAAACATTACAAGCATTATCTGGCTACAGCGATGGGAAAAGAAACAACACTGTCATTTCCTGAATTCAAATTACTAATGCTTTATTATGTAACCTGAATCAAATTAAAATTTTTAGTGGCCTCGTCATACAAACAACCGATGTGAAGGTCATAATCAATTGAAGTCCCCCTCACATACGTGGTTGCTGGGCTGCCCACTCCTCACACTTGGAACTGTTCCTCTGTGTATCCATGTGGAAACTTTACATTTATTCCTGTCAAATTCTCTGTTATATGTGGCCTTTCTTTGTAGTCATCCAGATGGTTTTGGGATCCTAATTTTGTCACAAAGACATCACTCTCTCCCCAGATTTTGGGTCATTTGTGTCTTTGACAGATATAAATTTCATGATTTTACCAAAGTCATTGATAAAAATGTTGAACAAACAGCCAAGTGCAGTGGTCCATACTTATAGTCCCAGGTACTCATGAACTTGAGTAGATAGAAGAGTAGTTTGAGTCTAGGAGTTTGAGACCAGCCTAAGCAACATAGTGAATCTCCATTGCAAAAAAACAGAATCAGAAATAACCAAAACCAGATAAACAATAACAAACCCTGTAAACCAAAACTAATGAAGAGCAAGACCAACAATGGGCTAAGCCCAGTTACAATCTTGAAAATTTTCCCTGGGGTCTGACCTAGCTGGTGGACATATATCTTTGGAGCAGTTGTCTCCACTTGTCTTGCTTTCAACCTTTGTTTCTCAACTCTTACCTCTTACAAGATGCTGTCAGATGCCTTGAGAAGTTCAGTTAAACGGTTTGTGTCTATTGTCTATTTCCCAGCTACCAGTCAGGAATCTTTACCAAAGCAAGAAACTATGCTAGGCTGACATGACATATCCTGGGAGAGCATGACTCATCTCCTCTTGGTTCCCACTGTGCTAATTTAAAGGCTCACAAGCCATCCTTAAGGAATTCAGTCTAGCCTGGGATCAAAATCACTCATACAAGTATGAATTCATGGGATCTCCTCTTCCATCACTCAACTTTATTCTTTGCTTCCTTCCTTCTTTCTCTTTCTTTCTTTCTTTCTTTCTTTCTTTCTTTCTTTCTTTCTTTCTTTCTCTCTCTCTCTCTCTCTCTCTCTCTCTCTCTCTCTCTCTCTCTCTCTCTCTCCCCAGAGCTCTTCAGAGACCATCAGCTGTGAGTCAGTGCTAGTTCTGTTGATACTTTGAAACATCACTAAAGGGACCACACATTAAGGATTCTTACATTTGGAGGAGCCAGACACTTTCTCATCCCTTATTTTTATCTCTGGACTTTCAGTGGTCTCCAATTCTTCCCATTATTTTGAGTGCTGTAACACAGGAAATAGGATTATAACTAAACACACTCTGTTCTCTCATATCTCACAGTGCCACCAGAGTCATCATATCAGAATGGCTTTTGATTTTGCACACTCTGGCTGTATGTCAGAAGAGATGACAAATGTCACACACTGCAACTTTGAACTGATGTAGACAGCTCCAGCCACACATACTCAGGGAGGAGGAGCATGGGTCTCAGTCAAATACTGAGGGGGAACTTGGAGATGCACCACAGCTTCAGGGGAGTGTAATGAACTGTAAAAGATGAAGCAGTCCACACTTGCAGGTACCAATTTTATTTTGGGAGTACTTCACTAGCTCCCACTCTCCCACAGCTGGTGGTGGAGGGAGACAACTGGTGCAGGGATGTCCATGTGGGTGGGTGGGTCTTCCTTGGAAAGGCAGATGGAAAGTAGCTAGGGGCCTGCCTGGGAAAGTCTGCTCTACCATATGGACAAGAAAGGTGCACCTTCAGGATTGAGACTGAGGGAAGAGGGAGAGAACAGCAAGAGCTTAGGTCCAGGCACCTTGAACCTAAGCTGCAGTTGCAGAAGGGGTTTGGTGGCTCACATGGGTGTTACAGAGTTTACAGCCAAAGGAGCATCACAGGCTCCAGTCCTGGCTGGCAGGAAAGCCTGAGTGTCAGTCTCGAAGACTAGCTGGATGCTCAGTGATGTTCCAGTAGAAGCCATCTAGGGAACGTATAGGGCTATTTTCTATCGTACAGGGCTGTGTGTATCTAGCCTCAATGATGTCAAAAGGTGTTGGTCAGAAGGGGCTTCTGTTATGCCTGGCTTCTTGTTCCACAGGGCTGGGAGACAGGATCCCACTCACAGGATGCTTTGGAAAATCACAGAGCGCTTAGACTGAGCAGAGACTTTACAGCTCCTTACATCCTGTCCATGTCTATGGTTCTGACATTGATATGACATGATGCATAATAGATGAGTGAGCAGCTGGCTGGGTCTGCACAATGTACTATAATCCTGAGACAAAACACACAGGCATCTTCATGCAAGCTTGACATGGCTGATTCATAGGATCTGACAACATAGGGCTTCTTTCCAAGTGGAAGGCCCAACCCTTTGGAAGGTCACTTTTGGAAAGGTTGGTTATTTTATCACTTACCATGGACCACCTTCCAAGGTTAAAAAAAAAACCTGAGTTATTTGTTTTATGTATATTTATCTCATGACATATGTCTAAAGGTTGAGTCAAATTTGATTCTTGTTGTTCTGGGAATTTTAGGAGAGTCTGTTCTAGCACTGTGCTCAGTCTCTGCTTTCACAGTGTAGCATCAGGGTTGATGCAGGTCAACTTTAGGCCTGTGGACTCTAGTGATGTCTACTGCTGCCTAGGCCAAGTGGGTGCAAAGAGAAAACAAGGGCTCAGACCCTCATGTCTGGGCCTGCTCAGGAAATGCATTTTCCCAAAAGTCTGAAAGTTGAAGCTCAAGATCAATGTGTTGGCATGGCTGGTGGCTGTGGAGGCTTGTCGGGGGCCATCTTCAAACTCTGTATCTTCATGTGCCCATCCTTTGATGTATCTATACCCAAAGCTCCTTTTCTTATGAGCACAGTAATCTGATTGGATTAGGGCCCAGGTTAATGATCTTATTTTAACTTTATTATTTCCCTAAAAGCCCTATCTCCAAATACAGTCACATTCTGCAGTCCCAGAGATGGGTCTTTAATGTTTGAATTAAGTCATAATGTAAGGCTCCAATGGTCTGGGAAAGTGCTCTGCCTTCCCTGCTCCCTTAGAGGACTTGGGCATGGAGCATAGCATGCCCTGCAGGGTCTGTGGCATGTCCACTGCTGTCCAGAGCCCTAAACACAAGTGTTTTCATGGAGATGAGGGTGGTGAAGAAGGTGAGCCAGGCAGGGTCTGGAGTCAAATCCTGCCTTGGATTAACTGAAAAGATAGATGTTCGACCTCTCTGAGCCTTGGTTTCCCAACCTCCAAAAAGCAGACAGTATGATGCTCCTCTGCTGGGAGAACTGTGCAGAGAATGTGACCCAGTATGCACAAGGTGCTGGTGCTGGTGAGTGTCCCGAAATGTGGCTGTTTGTGACACACTCACCGTGACAGGCAGGATTCTTCAGGCTGCTCAGAGGCTGGCAAAATTCTGCTTCTGATCTATCTGTAATTCTACTTTACCCAACCACATTTTTCTTTCAATTTCTAATTCTTTTTGAAACTTCAATATTATCTTTTAATTTTAGCTGACACATAATAATTATGCATATTTATGGCATACAATGATATTCCCATATATAGATATGATGTGTAAATGGAGGATGAGCTTAGTTATCCAGTACAAAAACAAAGATAAGAGGAAAAGGTCCTAGTGTTCTATAGCATGTGAATGACTATCACTAATCATAATTTATAATGCAAAATAGTTATGCATGTTCACAGTACTCAGCCATCTTCTTTTTGTACTGCATGCCCTTCTCAGAAAGCTATAAAGCTCCATATTAATTCTGTGTATGATTTCCTGACCCCCAGGGCATCCCATGCCATTCTTCTCTCTTTTGGCTTCTAATAAACAGACTGGCAAAGCCTGTTTCCTTTATGGAGTGAATTCTACTCAATGATGAACCCTGGTAGGAGGGTTAAAACGAGCCATTAGCTACTCTAATTACAGCCCCTTCTTTGTAATCCTAATGTGCTTCTGCACCTGAAATTCAGTGGTGAGAAGAACTGGAGGAAGAAAAAGTGCAGGCTGTTGGGGAGGAGATTCAATGGCTGCTCAAAGTGATGTGGCAGTCATGACCATGGGTGAAACTGTGACCTGGGAAAGAAGCAAGAACCACTTCCTTTAACCGTAGCCAGATGAGATCTAATGAGGATGCTTTGCCTTCAAATGTTAAAGTGGTTTCTGATGGGCAAGGGTGGGGCTCTGGGTGGCTCATGGGTCACAGGGAAAGGCCCCAGAGGAGTATCGGGAAGATGAGACACATAGTGAGTGGGGATTCCATTTACATAGCTACTGTCTAGCATGACCACTCATTAGCTGCACAAGGATGACCTGTGTGTGGAGCCTGATATGCTGGCTAATCCAGGAAAGTCTAATTAATGTGTGTGTGTGAAGTAAAAACACATCCCTTCCGTGTATCATGGAGCAAAACCAAGGTCTGATAACAGAACAAAAATGGGATTAATTTATGAACTAGCTGTCTTGGCCTTTTTTGCTTTCAACAAAGAGGCAGTCTTTAGCCACAATGTGTTTTTCTGTTCCAGACCTACTGTGCAAAGGAAGCTCATTCCCCCGGCCTGATTCCTCCCCAGATGCCTTGTCTAGGACTGCTCTTGTTCAGGGGTCAGTGCTGTGTCCTGCCACTAGGCCCTGGTCTGCCTGGGCACTCCAGGGAATGCCCTTCTCTCCTCTGTGGACTACACACAGCCCCCATCCCCTGGCCTGCAGCCTTGTGCTCATCTCTGTTTTACCTTTGCAACTCTGTTTTAAAATGTACATGGCCTCTGCCACGGACTGAATGTTTGTGTCCTCCCCAAATGCAAATGTTGACTCCTAACACAAAATGCAACAGGACCTTTGGAAGATGATTAAGTCATGAGGTAGAACCCTCACGACTGGGCATGGTGCTCTTATAAAAAAAAGACAAAAAGAGCTTCCCATTTGTCTCCCTCCCTATGTAAATGGATAGCAAGAAGACACCAAATCAGGTCTGCAAACCAGGAAGCAGCTCCATATCGTTGCTGGCACCTGATCTTGGAATTCCAGTTTCCACAGCTGTGAGAAATCAATATTGGTCATTTCAGCCTCCAGGCTATGGTATCATGTCATAGCAGTCGAATTCACCAAGACAGAGTTTCACTAAGTCCCTTACAAAATTGAACTTAGGAGAGAGATATCCAAATGACAATAAAATAGTTGGTCTTCTTCTAAAGAGTGTACACCCTTTCAGTAATTCTAGTAACTCTGTTGAGCCATTTCCTCTCTCATTTTGCTGTGTCTTTTGACTTTCTGAAAATAAACACAAAACCATTCATCTTGTTTATCCTGATTTCTACTCATAGTTTATTGCTCTGTCTTTTAAGGCACACCATATTCTCCATGCGAAGATTAAAGCGCCAGAGGGGTCTGTGCTAATGATGACATTGAGTGGGAGAAACAGTACCCTCTGTCATATTTCTTTTGTATACAAGTGAAAGCAGCAGTTAAGAAGACTTTGAGCTGGACCTCAAGCCCATTTCCAAAGTTAGTAATTTAGCAGAGAATTAAAGTGAAGGACCATAAACATGGAAAATCTTACCAGGCAGAAACATGGTGAGAAGGCTGAGTGGATACTGAGTTAGCTAGTGAGATTATATAAAAGGATGACCATCTCTGCATGTCTTCTGGTTAAATAAATGACTGAGACACAAAGAGCTGTTTGTGAGCAGCCTCTGACCCATGCCTCCTGACCAGAAGACAACAATGTCATTCCTCTTGACTCCCTCATACCTTATCAGTGTTAGTAACTGGCCCAAGCTTGTACCCAACCCAGGTCCCAGTGTACTCAGTCTCAAGACATGCTCAAAATCAGGGCAGGGCCACTTCTGTTAGTAAAGAGGCCACAGGTAGCAGAGTGCTACAACAGGATGTCTGCAGGAATATTCTGGAAATGCTCCTTCCCCACCAACCTCACTAGTCTGGTTGAAGTAACTTTCTCCACTGTCAGGACTAGAATTCTTTATATTGGGCTGGGAATTTAGCTCAGTGGCCTAAGTGCCCACCTGGCAGGTCTGAAGTCGTCAGTTCAATCCCCAGTACCACAAAAAAAAAAAAAAAAAAAAAAAAAAGAATTCTTTACATCTTGCTCCTTGTCCTCATCAAAACATTTTGTTGGTAACTGTCTATTGCTCCTTTATCATTCTCACTTTCCAGATCTGGCAAGTATACATAGTTCTAGAATATTCCATTAGAATGGCCAGTCAATAATTCTTAAATACTAATGGATTTTTATCACTTTGTGCCTTTTGTCACTAAACATTTATTAATATGGCTCAATTGCAGAATTAACTGAAGGCCAAGAAATTATCACTATTTATTGGGATGATGAATTCAGTAGCAATGTTAGTTCTTCTTTATTTATAAAGCCTTTTAATGATACTATAAAACTTAAGACCCAAAACTCTGATGAGTGATGTTTTTGCTTTAGGACAGTGTATTATTATTAAATAATAGCATAAAAATAGAATTTAAAATTTTATAACATCTTTTCTATTTCAGTTATGGGTTCCAAGTAGCTCAAATACTTGTACAATAAAAGATAAAAGGACCAATATTTCTATTTCTCAACAGGAATCAACTCTGAACCAGAGAAGGTGAAACACTTAGCAGTAATCCTGGGAATAAGTCCCCTAATGAATAAGGACAGATTAGAGATATTCTCAGTGCCTGTATTAACAGACTGCACAAAATTTCAGCAACAAATATTTCAAGGACATTTTAAAAAGCTCTCTGAAAATAATGAAGAATGACTCATCACACTGCAGGTGCTCTGCCAAGGGTACACATGACAGTCTCTGTATTCAGCCTCCTCCCTTCCAGGCCCCTCTTCTCCACAGTAGAGGCAGCTTGGATATACAGTCTATCCCAGTAGTGACCATTCGGTCACTCAGTGGGCTGAACTGACTCATTTCCCCTGCATCTTTAATTTATAGCTAGTCTCCTACTAGGAAACCTATGATTTGAACTTAATCCAGTTTTTAATTTTGCAATAAAATTCCACAGGCAGTGAGAAGTGTAAAGAGCTCAATAAATGTATACTATTGTTTCCACAATGGTGAGCTGTTTCTAAAGTAGAGGTCTCTTCTTCCCAAGGACGAGGACACACCATACATAGACTTGGCTTTGGCCAGCACTAAGGGTGTTAATGGGGACATATTAGTTCTTACATGTTAATGGGGATTTTAACAAATCAGATGAACCCTGGTAACTCAGTTTTTCTGGGAGAATCAGGGAGCAGTGTGTTTTGTGGGTTTGGGGGGCTTTGATGATGAAGGGAAGGCTAGGAATACTGCATGCTCTGCAGCTTGCCACACAGTGCTATTTTGGGATGTAAATGGGGCAGCGTAGCAACCCCACAGAGACAGGCAGGGGACTCATGGAGTTGGATACCAGAGGAGAGGTGCCTGAGGCCTAGAGAGATCTTTTACCTACACACCAGCCCTATGCTTGACCTTGTGTGTAGCTGGGAGTTAAGTCACTCGTTGATCTATTCTGTTCTGCTTCAGTTTCTTCCCATTTGTCTATGCAAATGGCCCTGTAGACAGCATCCCTGGGACCATGATTTTTAGGATTTTCTCTATCCTGGGTCCTTCCTAGCTTCTGTTAGCAGGTCTATATCAGGACACTTTTCTCTTTCTGCTAGACAGCTCTATCTAATTGTTTATAGTGGGATCTTCTTTCTCTAAAATGCTAAATTTATGTGCAAATAACATTTGCATCAGATGTTAGCAAAATAACAGAATGCTCAACAACCATTTTAAGAACTAGAACATTTCCAGGATCTCTGAAGACTCCGTGCCTCCTTTTAATAGCAGTATTGCACACATGTTCTATGTATGTAAAGGTACATATATGCAGTCTATACATATAGAATATACAGAATCGATATATAGTTAGACATGTACTGCTGAGGTCCACTGAGTCTCACCACTCTATGATAGACCATCATGTGTGTATATCACAACTGACCTTCATTTTTACATCACAGCATTTGGATTATTTCTGTGTTTTGTTATCACAAACACTGCCTCTTGCTTTGTCCAGTTTCTTTGGACTCCAGCATATTCCAAAATATCAGTCTTGGAGGTCATCTAACTACAGGTTTATGGTGCCAGTGTTTTAAAAAGGATACTTCTAACTTATCACTCTTCCTACAGTGAATGTGCATTTCAGGTGCTGCACTCTGTCTTCTCCCTCTACATCACTTGATCCATTAACTTTTGTCAACCTGATGGGCACAAAAGCATAGCCTGATTTAATTTGCAGTTTGCAGATCATTAGATGAAGCCGAACATTTTTCAGGTTTACTGGCCATTTGTGTTTTCTCTCGTAGGACACGTGTATGGAAACCTTTGCTTCATTTTCTGTTTCCTGATCATGAGCAGCTCTTCTGTGACAGCTACATTGTTTAGGAAGTGGACTGCCTGCTCCACACCATGCACTGTTCTAGGTTCAGAGAGGTGACAGAAGGTGAAGCAGGTCTCTCTCCTCACACACCCTAGCAGGGAGAGTAAAACACAGGGCTGGATGCCTGATGTGCCAAAGGGAGAGACCAAAGCAGAAGCAGGAGCGCTGAGCTGCAGGGTAAGGAAAGGCCTCAAGGGGGCAACACTTGAGCAGTGACCTGGAAGGAGGAGGCCAGCCTGCTGAGATGCCACAGGGGAGCTCTGAGGAGGAGGGAGCAGGGTCAGAAGCCCTAGGCAGGAGCACCAAGACTAGTTCAAGAAATGGGGATGCTAGAGAGCTTGTGGAGCCTGGTGGGAATGTGAGTGGTGGCCAGTTACAGATACAGGGTGGAAGGACAGTGGACAGGAGTTGAATGGCTGGGGCTACCAGAGAGAAAGAGAGATGTAGAAAGCGATGCTGAGACGTCAGCCTGAGGCTTGCAGGGTGGAGTGGCCATGAGTGGAGATGCAGAGTATGAGAGAAGGGGATGGGGATCCTGGGGAGGCCTTGATGCTTGATGCCCTGTGGCTGAGATGTCTATGAGCCCTTCAAGGGATTGTTGGCCAAGCAATTGGTTAATGTGGTAGAACTCATGAGAGAGGTCCCTGGCTGATGACATGAGTGGAAGTCATGATCATGAAAATGTGAGGAGTTCACCCAGCCAGTGAAGAAGACTGAGCATAGGGTCCTGCACAGGCCAGAGATCAGGGCAGCCAGAGGATGAAGTAGATGGCTTGAGAAGGAAAACTGAGGGGCAGGAGGAAGATGGGGAAGAATTAGGTATTCCAAGTGAGAAATGTCTCTGGAAGGAACGCATGATGGAGAGACAGGTTAAAGAGAGCAATGGCTAAGAGTGACCCCAGGATTTGCTCCCTTCGACTCTGACAAGGGCTTCTCAGGATGGGATGGGTTTAGGAGGGGAAGGAGAACGGGGTGCATGCTACTCTTCAGGTGAATTTGGATTCAGAGAGGCCAGGAGGTGGCAGCTCCTGAGGAGCATCTTACAGCCACTGTATTACAGCCGAGCTGATGAGCGAGCCTAAGAGTAACAGCTGATTGAAAGAACTGGTGGGACTGAATGCTGGGTGTGGTCACTGAACAGACAAAAAGGGAAAGTTCCACATGTATCCCGGAGTATGGAGAGAAGTAAATGGCACTCTGGATGTTAATATTTAGGCATATATTCTTTATTGTAGTATTTTCTCTCACGTTATGTTGTCTTTTATGAGAAACTATTTTTAATTTCTATGTTGTCAAGTTGATCAATCCTCCACTTTTATGATCTAGGTCCCTTGTGACCTGCTGAATGCTCAGCACATACTTGGTTTGGTCCTCCAGTCCCTAGCTCCACCGGGCTATCAGGACAGAAACATGGTCACCACTGTAGAGTACAAATCCTCAGAGCCACTTCAGGGTCTTGGACTGTCTTATTGCTCTGAATCCTTGCTCTCATGGCAGCCAATTTGGACTTCTTCAAGAAAAATTTTTTAAATGTTTAACCAGCATCGTTTTCAGTAAGATATCAACTGTACTATACTAGTCGGAAGCAGAAGTCAGGGTTGGTATTCTAAATAGAGGTTGCTGAGAGGAAGATTTTCTGAAACTGATTTGTGAACAGTCTCCTTGGTCCCAGGGGTCGTGGAAGAGATTCTGTCTGGCAAGGATCACAGCCCTCATTTGCCCTATGTGCTCTGGGCCCTGGGTATGGCCCCAGACTTGCCTTTTAGATGACACCTGGCCAAAGGGCCATTTCCCACAGAGAAACTTGGGAGGGAGGCCAAAGGCTGGGCAAATGCCTGGCCCACACACTGGCCCTTCTTAAAGGCTATTTCCCTCTGGAGTTAAAATCCATTCTCTTTCGCAAAGAGACACAGCATGCTCTAGGAACTCTCAGCTTATAAAACAGCATTCTATACAAACCTAAGCATCTTACTTTTTTTGACAAGAGCATGTACCAATTTTTAAAAATTCAGTTGTAGTCTGTGGGTCTTACTGACAAACTTTATTTGCATATTGCCATCTATAATTACTGATGGCTTTGGGCTTCTACTATCTTGACTTTGGTACTTCTATGTATTATGCTTTCTGATTGCTTTTTCATTTCCTACATCCTAATGAATTTTCTTTACACATTTCACTTGCATGTTTAATATTTGTATGTTAACAAGCACTCATCTTTAAAATTTTAGCATGCAAATTTGGCCTTATATTTTTAAGTCTAAAGTTAATATCTCTTGCTTGTTCTTTAATAAGAAAAAGCCTGAAGAACATCTAACTTCCCTTGTAAAGCCCCTTTTTATCTTGTCATTCTAACAGTGCCACTGTATCAACTCATTTTTTTTCAGACGACAGTTGTTGCCAATTTCTTTGCTCAGCATAGTTTCTTTCATCCCATCTTTCTAGGCTCTTTTGTCCTTCAGTCTTTCCTTGAATTTATGAATTTTCTCTCTAGGCAAATATAATCTACTTTTCTATGTGCTTAATGAGTTTTAAGTGCCAATCATTACAACTTTCGTTTACAGACTTTTGTGCTTTCCCAAGTCTGTCTATGTTAGTTTTCTGTTGCTACTGTAACAAATTGTCACAAGTCAGATTAAGTCACACATGTTTCTTCTCTTTCAGCTCTGCAGCTCCAGAAGTCCACACAGACATGACAGCACTGGAACCCTGGGCTGCTGAAGGCTGAGCTCCTTTGGGGAAGCCCCAGGAAAGGGCTCATGTCTGTACTCATCCTGCTTGGTGGTAGAATTCAGTCCCTTGCAAGTGTGAGACTGATACTCTGCTTGCTGTACCATGTTCTAGATGCCACCACACTGCATGGGTGTGTCTGCCTCTTTCCTCTCTAAAGCAATCTAGGGAAAGTCAAGTCCCCTCCACCTTTGAGCCTCTCCTGCTCCTGTTCCTTCTCCTGTCCTCTCCTCTTCCTCTCTTCTCACTCTCCTCTTCCACTTTTTTTTTATTTGAAAGAGAATAAAACAAAAGGGGACAGTACAGAGCAGATCAGAACAGGACAACATAGGCAACACAGTACTTTACATTAAGTCAACTGGACATCAACAGTAGCTAACACCATATCTCTTACTCTGCTATA
>PVJX010006754.1:63029-75456 GCA_004027295.1 Dolichotis patagonum
TCAAACATAACACAATAGTATAAAGCCATGCATAGAGTGAAAGAATTACAGGGCTTTCTGAACCGAATAACAGAAAATGATCAATGGGTACTATAATATCTCATTTTTGATAAAAAAGAAAAAAATTTGTTTGAACTATCACACATATTCAAATTCCAATAAGACACAATGTGATAGATAGAACCAACGGTAGTAGAACGAAAAAAGCATGGTAGGACTTCTAAGAAGGATGATATTAAATCAGCAATAGCTGTCATAATGTTTTGTTTTCTTCAAAACAGCTATTCATATCATCAAGTATGATATAGTCAAACAAAACAGGATAACACCATTCCAACTGATGATTTAAAACTTTGAAAGACTTCGAAGCTATGAGATGGGGACTCTTAAGGAGTTGTGACATCCACCCAGATTCTCTGGGATGCTGTCCCCACGTGAAGGTTAAATACATTAATCACACCTGTGAAGTACCTAGGCTCTGGAACATGACACAGTCCCTCATGCTGCACAGTAGGGCAGGGACACTTTGAAGGGGGTGGGACTATTACTCTGCTACTTTGCTCTTGTGGTGTGGATTCTGTTATGTTCTTGATCTCTCTGAATATTTTAAATGCCCTGATGTTGAAGGTTATTTTGCACACCAACCAATCATTTTAATAAGAATTAAAAATCTCAACAGCTTTTTCTATCCTACAGGATTCTTCCAGCTCTCTTTACAATTCTCTTAAAATCCTTAATCTCTGTTTTAAGCTCTTCATCCTCAGTAAAACCTAAATTTACTTTAGATCTCAGCTTAAAGCTTCTAGAATTTCCCCTCCTTTCCTCCATTATCTCTTCTTTCTCAGACGGTGCCAATTTGTCTTGACCCTGAAGAAGGGATCCTGCTGGGGTAGTAGGATTAATCACATGAGTTACTGTCATGAGTTATCGTATACACTAACTCTTCCTTTACTGGTAGCTGTGTGTGTGTGTGTGTGTGTGTGTGTGTGTCACCAAAACACAAAGCTGGGTGACCACTGGCGCACCTGGCACTGGGCAGGTGCAGCACTGTGTCTGCAGTCAGTTCCTATTCCAAGCTTATGCCTATTGGGCAAGAGCTGTTTGCCTAACAGAACTCAGGCTCATGTTCACAGAACACACACAGTCCTGCTCCCTGTAGCAGACAGCTCTAATGACCCTACTCTGGGGCTGAGTGGAAAATGAGGAGAATGTGGAGCAGGCAGTCACAGCTTAGCAGCACAGCTGTCTCCCTGCCTGCCTCTTGTCTCACAGCCAGAACCTGGCTGGAGGTACCTGAGGCTCTCACATGCCACAGCTCTTCCACAGGACACATGGATGGGACGGGTACAGAGAGGCAACGGGACACACCTGGGTCCTGATCCTCCAAAGCCGAATTGCAGAGGACCTTCCAAGAAGCAGGAAGGGGGAACATAAAGCTAGTGAACCTGGGGGAAATAGAGCTGCTTTCAAAAGGAAGCAGAGCCAAAGATACACTGCAGCCACCACTCCTGGGACAATGACCACATCCCTGAGCACTGGTGCCAGGCACTGGTTAGGGCTTTCAGATGTACTTTTAATTACTACACTTACTCTCCAATTATTTCTCACACTCACAGAAAACTATCCTATAAGGTCAGTCTTACTGACCCCATCTCATAAGTGAGAAGAAGCACCTTGCCCAGACAAACAAGGACCGAGTCAAGGCCACCATAGGGCTGCCTCCCTGCCAGTCACTGACCACACTTCTCACCATTATGAGCAGTGCATTGATTCATACTCTTTCTCTCTCTCTAAAATAAATCACTTCCCATTAAAGTTCCTTACATAGTGTCTTGTAAATTGAGGTTATGTATGAGTCATGATTTTAGCTTCTGGCACTGTGTTGACAGACCACTGACACACAGAAAATGCTAAGTAAATGTTTGTGGATGTTAACATCAAGAGTCTCCTCTTTACTCAGGCAAGTAATAATACTGTAAGAAGCCTTAGGGGCTGGATGGGTACTGATCTAGTGGGACTGGGGAGCAGAGAACTTTTTATCTGGAAAACTAGGGTTGAGTCCCAGGTCTGCTGTTTAGTGGTGGTGTGACACGAAATCTTTCCATTCTTCTCAGTCTCTTTATCTATGTATCTTCTTAGTGGGTGCAATAGTGTCTCCAAATAAGAACATCTCATCCTTCCAGCAGGATAACTATGGGAATTTCAAGACTCACAGTCACATAGCTCACCACCAGCAAGTACTATTTATTTGTCTTTGTGTTGGCCAAAATCACATTTTAAATTATTTTCATTTTTAAAGGAAAATGAATTTTAGTCTATAAATCTGTCCGTTTTTCTTAGTTTGGTTTCATTAAAAAAATTAAAGAAAACTTTCCTATTCTTAATTTTTAACTATTTCCCTGTAATAGGATTTGAAGGCTACAGTTAAGGGAGTAAAGACCAGTAAAATGTTTTGTTTTGCTCTTGGGTAATTACCATAGAGGGAAGTGAGGGAGAGGAATAAAGGCTCTGAGCCATGTGCTCATTTGTGAAATGACTACACAATCTACACTTTGGCTATGTGTTTTTCTTCATAGAAATGGAAAAACTTTTTAAAATATGTGTAGAATCACAAAGGCTTCCAATAGCCAAAGAGATTTTGAGCAAAAAGAACAAAGCTGGAGGTGTCATTAGTATGGTACTTAACTTTAAAATATACTGTAAAGCTATAGAATAATTAAAACAGCATGGTGTTAGCATAAAAACAGGAATGCAAACCAACAGAAAGGAGGGGTCAGAAAAAGCCACATACATTTACAGCTAACTGATTTTTGACAGAGGAGACAAGAATACACAGTGAGACAAAGAATAGTTGCTTCAATAAATAGTGCTGGGAAAACTGGACATCACATACAGAAAAATGAAACTAAACTCCTGTCCCTTACCATATACAAAAGCTGACTCATTACACTGTTAAATGTAAGATCGGGAACTATGAAACTACCAGTAGAAAAGAGTGAAAGTGCTTCAAGACATTGGTCTGGGCAAATAATTTCTGGGTAAAACTCAAAAAGTACAGGCAATAAAAAAAAATAACAAATGGGATTACATCAAACTAAACAGGTTTTTCACAGCTAAGGAAAGAATCAACAGAGCTAAGAATAACATGCAGAACAAGAAGAAATATTTGAAAACTATACATCTGACAAGGAGATAATATCCAGAACTTAAAGGAACTCAAATAATTTAATAGGAAAAACCCAAATAATCCAATTTAGAAATGGAATAAAGACCTGAAAAGATTCCTTGCAAGAGCACGTATAAATAGCCAAGAAATACATTAAAAAATTCTCGATTACTAATTATCACAGAAATCCAACTCAAAACTACAATGAGAGCTCACCTCACTCAAATTATAATGGGTATAATAAAAAAGACAAAAAACAACAGATGCCAGTGGAAGTGCAGAGTACAGGGAACTCTCACAAAGTGTTGGTGGGAATGCACATTAGCACAATCATTATGGAAAATAATACGGAGGGTTCTCAAAAGGTAAAACAGACCTGCCATATGATCCAGCAATCTCAGTGAAACAGCTAGGCTACTTTTCAGTCTTATGGGACTAAACGCTATACCAAAAAATGGCAAAGGTAGAACTTTTTTCAAGCCTACAAAACAACTTACTGATGAGTAAGACAGGAGTCAGCTTAGCCTTCAAAGACTTTGTGGTCAGTGGAGACACCAAGAAGCCAGGGTCAGGAAAACAAATCATTAAGATCAATCTCACTAAGGCAAGGGGACTGATGTGCCCTGTTCCAAAACCCAATTATGAACTTTCACAGACGATAAAAGAGGAATTCCATGTGGCAAGCATCTATGGAGTTCCATAGATGACAGAGTATTTATGGAATAGTCAATAATATAACCTATAGTACCTTCACTTTACTAGCATAGTAAAAATCTCATCCAGAGGTGGAAACCCAAGGTGCATCGCTTGAAGAGGGATAATGAAACAAAGTGTAAAATGCCACCTCTACATGCAGTGACACCAAGAGACCAGGTCGCTGCCTACTCTGCAGATGCCATACAAACTGTGTACCTCTGTCCTTTATTTTGAGTTAGCCTGACATTTCCACATCCCACATGCTGCCTCTTTCACACTTGAACTTGAGAATAAAGAGTCAAGATGTTTCTCTCTGATTCTTCTGATGGAGAGCATGGGACCCCTGGAGTCAGTTATGCCACTACCGGGTACGTATTCAAGGGAAACGAAATTAGTAAGTTGAAAAGATACTTGCACTCCCATGTTTGCTGTAGCACTACCTACAACAGCCAGGATATGGTATCAACCTAAACGTCCATTAACAGATGAAAGGATAAAGATAACATGGCTCATGTGCACACTTAGCAGTAAAAAAAAAAAAAAAACAAAGTACTATTATTTGAGACAACATGGAAGAACCTGGAGGCTCCCTCCTAATGTTAAGTAAAAAAGTAGGCACAGAAAGATAAGCACTGAATCATTTCACTTATATGGGAAAACTAAAACAATCTGCCTCATAGAAATTGAGAACAGAACTGTGGTTAACAGAAGCTGGGGAGAGTAGAGGGTAGGGGATGTGGAGGGGTTGGTCAGTAGGAGCAATGTTACAATTTGACAGTAGGAGTGAATTCTGGTGTCTGTGCCACAGTAGGATAAATACAGTTAATGGTGATGCTCTTTACATGTGAAAACAGATTCGCTATAAGGAAACACGTTGAGGGTGCTATCTAATGACCTGGATTTCATTTTTCACAGAAATTAAATCATCATAATATACTTCACAATGTGTACACTTTTAAGGAGATTGCTATTCCTCATCTATTGGTAAAAAAGAGGAAGCTCCATAAAGCTGAGTGAACTGTCATGGTACTCAGATATTTGAATTCCACACCTCAGAAGGCCATCACTGAAGTTTCTGCTGAGTTACAAGGTGAAACTTCACCCTTTGGTCTGCACTGACAAACTTTCATTCTTGCAGTAAGGCTGTAACCAAGAACAGAAGGGCAGATTCTTTATCCATATCTGCCTTTTGCAAAGTGGAGAATGACCTGGGGTGTTCGTTACAAATGCGGAGTCCTTGGCAGAAGAAATCAGAGTGTCTAGAGGTGCAGCCTTAGAATCAGCATTTAACCAGGTCTCTGAATGATTCTTCCACACACTAAGTACTATTTCACACACTTAGTACTATTTTGAGACACAGTAACCAATCCTTAGAAGCCTGATGTACAGAAAAGAGGACATTTGACTATCACACCAACTAATTTTAAGTACATGAATGCTTCAAAATGATTTAAAAACTTGGTCTTTAAAAATAATCTGGAGGTTAAGCACCAACCCCAACCTTCTTACTTTACCCATTTCCTTAACAAAGCTTTTCTTCAGGAGTAGCTCAAAAACTACAAGTCAATCAGTCAAAATCGACTTGTAAATTTCAACTACAAGGGTCTGAATAATGGTGATTTAGTAATATTGAAATTGTGGTTTCAATGTGATTTAGTGATGTTGAAGCTGTGGTTAAAGGTATCAGCATCCAAACAAAGATAGTGCTGGATAGAGCAGCCTATTAGAGACACAACCACCAGTGGACAAAAGCAGCCCACTAGAGAAGCCACCCCAGCCCTGCTTCAACAATAGTGATGGTATGAATTGGAAGATTCTCCCTCTCCTTCCCTCCCTTACCCTCTCTTCCTCTCCCTTCCCCTTCTCTTCCCTCCTTCTTTCTTGTGGTACTGGGGATTGAACCAGAGTCTTTGTAGAGAGCCCTGGCCCTGGTACCCCCTTTTTGTGAGACAGGGTCTCACCAAGTTGCTAAATTGCCTGGGCTTGGCTTAACTTTGGAATGTTACTGTATCAGCCTCCCAGTGTTTGGGATTACAGGTGTATGCCATTGTGCCGGGCAAGAGAGTGCTTCTTTACCCTGGAGTGCCTCACCCCACGGCAGTGAGCACAGCTGGCTGCATTGGAGAAGCATCCAAAGCTGTGTGCAGAAGCCCCTACCCTGCAGTAGGCAGTGCTGACTCAAGGAAAGCTCTCTTACCATGTCTCTTTATTGTTGGTTTCAATTAGCTAATGCAAGTAGGAAGCTATTCGCTTGCTCCTGTTTGTCAGTGATGCGCTTTTGTTTAAATCTTATGCAGCATCCTGCAGGAATAAGTATGGTACCTTTCAAGTGAAAATCTAACACAACTCTAGAAACTGAAATTTTCCCAGGGAAGGGACTCTTAGAGGTCATCTGTCTGATGGAAAATGCTAGAACTCTATTTCCAGTTTGAAGACCTGAAGATGGGCATCAGGCTGTCTTGGTCTTGCCTGCTTGGGGTTAAAAGTCATAGGTTCCTTACCTCTTCTTCATATAGAGTGGCTTTTAATTCCTCCTCCCAGTTATCACAGACCCTTTCTTCTGGACACAATACTTATCAACATCCTCCTAGAATGGTGGAGCTCAGAATAAGATGCATCATCCCACGTGATCACACCAGCGTGAGGCACAGTGTGACTCATCCCTACCAGTCAGAACAGTGCACCTGAGCCCAGACAAGAATGAGGATAGCAGCCAGATATGGTGAAGGATTACCAGTTCAAGGCCAGCCTGGGCAACTTCGTGAGACTTTATCTCAAAAATAAAAAATAAAAAGGCCCGGGGGTGTGTGGCTTAGTAGTAGAGTGCCCCTGGGTTCAGTCCCTGGAAACTCCTACCCCAACACAAACACACAAGAATGACAATGGCAATAACTTCTTAGGTAGCTGTCTGATGGTGTTGGTGCATCCTGATCTGGATATGAATGAACCCAAGACCTCTTCTGCAAGTACTAAAGGCAAGCCACAGGTCCAAACTACCCTGCACACATATAATTAGTATTTAAACCTTCAATAGAGATGAATATGTGCATTAAACTGCAATCATCTAAATCTTTCTGCACTGGCTCAGCCTGATCATTTCAAGAATATGTTTTTGATAGGATGATCCACCATATTAGCTGTTAGTATGGTTTGGTTTCATCTGCATATTGGATTTTAAAAATGCATCTTCTTTCTCTAAGGAATTCTTATAACTTTATTATTGGAGTCTCTGTAGTTACCAAGTTGTATGGAAAAACAGAAATCACCCTAACAGGAAATTCTCCCAATTGTTTCCCAGTGATCCAGCTAAAATGCAATAGAAAAGTACTCAAAGGTTACAGGTATAGCTCAATGATAGAGCATGTCTTAAGCATACATGAGGCCCTGGGTTGATCTCTAGCACTGAAAAAAAAAAAGAGGGTATTCCTATTCAAATATCTTTCCCCTTTCACTAATGGCATTGATGTCCAGCATTCAGCATCATATTCATCATCTTTTGCTCAGGGAAAATACATGGTAATTTGTTGCTAAGTGAATGGCAGATCTTGCCAAAAGCGAGAGAACCATTTAAGTGATGCACAAACCACTGACCCGATTTAACAGGGTTAACAACTAGGCAACGAGGGTGATGCCTTCAAAGGTGTTTAAAAAAGAATGGTCTGAATGTTAAAGGATTTAGAAGAGACTTTAGATCAACTGCTAAAGCGCACTGACAGTTTATAAAAATAATTCTCTTTGGGATCATAAAGTAAAAGCCAAACAGGAAGTATAGGATGGTACCTCAGGCTGTCATGATTCTGGCATTAAAATTATTTGCCCAAATCTCTCAGGTTGCTTAAAAATTAATTTCATTAAGGTACAATTCACATGTAATAAATGTACATGCTTTAAATTATAAGCATCCATGACTTTTGACGAATTTGCGCAGGCATGACATCATCACCACAATTAAGATATAAAACATTTCCATCTCGCATACTCATAAGCAAAATAAACCAGACTCACATGTGTAAATACCATATAGTCTCCCTAGTATGAGAGTTGATAAGAGTATATAAGATTTTATGGTAATCATGAGTTCCCATCTCATAGCTTTCAATGTTTTCATTCATCAGTTGGAATGGTTTTATTCTGTTTTGTTTGACTATATCATGCGTGGTGGTATGAGTAGCTGTTTTGAGGAAAACAAAACATTATGACAGCTATTGCTGATTTAATATCATCCTTCTTAGAAGTCCTACCATGCTTCTATTCTTCTACTACCATTGGTTCTATCTGCCACATTGTGTCTTATTGGGATCTGAATATGTGTGATAGTATAAACAAAATTTTTATCAAAAATGAGATATTATATTACCCATTGATCATTCTCTGTTATTCGGTTCAGAATGCCCTGTATTTCTTTCACTGTTTGAATGGTTTTATACTATTTTGTTATGTTTGATATTATTGTATTTGAAACTATGCTTAACTATAGCAGAGAAAGAGATATTGTGATAGCTACTGTTAATGTCTGGTTGTTTTAATGGAAAGTACTGTGTTGCCTATGTTGTCCTGTTCTGATCTGCTCTGTTCTGCCCTCTTTTGTTTTATTCTCTTTAAAAAAAACTTTTCCATCACCTCAAAGAGGTGCTCTATTCACTTACTCAAATAATTCTTCATTGCATTTATAAACTACATTTTTAAAAGCTTATTTTCACAATTTTTAGTTTCATTTCCAAGACAATCTCAACAACTTATCTTCCCACTCTTAATCTTGACATTACAAAACTAATAAACTTTTATTTTTAGAGTAGCTTTATAGGTTTATAGGAAAAGTGAGATTTATGGAAAAGTGAGCTGAAAGTACTGAGTTCCCACATATTCCAGCTCTTCATTATTAGTACTTTGCATTGATGTGTTACATTTGTTATAAATGATGAACCAGTAAAACTTGTTATTGTTAACTAAAGTCTATAGTTCAAATTAGGGTTCATTCCTTAATTTGTGTTACAACTTTGTGTGTGTTGTGGGGGCTCGTTTTTTTTTTTTTTTCAGTTCTGGGGATTGAACCCAGTACCTGTGTACTGAGCTACATCTTCATTCCTTTTTAAACTTTTTATTTTGAGACAAAATCTTGTTAAGCTGCAGAATTGCATTGTCTGGGCTTGCACTTGTGATCCTCCTGCTTCAGCATCCCACAGTGCTGGGATTACAGGTGTGCACCATGCTGGGCTTTGGTTTTGTTTTGTTTATAATAAATGCATGTTATGTACCCATGATTACAGCACCACACAGTAGGGCTTCACTGCCCTCCTAGTTTCAGCCCCCTGTGCTCCATGGAGTCATTCCTCTACCTCAACTTTTCTGAGGCCCAAATAACCACTGATCTTTTCTTGGCTCTACAGTTTTGCCTTTTCTAGACCCCAGCTGAGGCAGAAAGTCTTTATACAGCCTTTTCAAACTGGTTCTCTCCATTTGACAGTATGCACTTAAGGCCCCTGTGTTCTACAAGGACATTTCTGTTGTCTCTAACTTTTGACCATTATGCATAAATTTGCTATAAAAATCCACATATAGGTTGGCGTGTGGACATGTTTCCAGCTCACTTGGTTTGGTGATCATGAAGTTCTTCAGCTGTTCTTTGTCATGGAAGTATCTTATTTCTCCATCCATTTTTGAAGGACAGTTTTGCAGGGTACATCCGTTTGGGTTAGAAGTCGTTTTCCTTTAGGATCTGAAATACTTCACTCCATGCTCTTCTTGACTTCATTGTTTGTGCTGAGAAGTCTGCTGTGATGCTGATAGGTTTTCCTTTATAGGTGATCTGTCTTTTCTCTTTAACAGCTTTTAGTATTCTGTTCTTATGTTGGATTTCTGGGATGTTGATTATTATATGACTGGGAGTAGTTTTCTTTTGGTTATAATTATTTGGAGTTCTATATGCTTCACTGATCTGTATGTCAGTTTCCATTCTCATGTTTGGGAAATTTTCAGCTATTACTTTTGTAAATAGCTTCTTGAGATCATTTGTGTTGTCACCTTCTTTTTCATTTATACCTATCAATCTTATGTTGTATTTCTTTGCATCATCTTGCAGCTGTTGAACTGTTATTTCCCAGTTCCTTGTTATTTTTAAAAGATCTTTCCTTTCCTGTTCACTAGCTGCAATCTTGTCTTCATGGTCTGAAATTCTATCTTCAATTTCGTTGAGGCAGTTTTGCCAACTTTGGATGGAATTTTTGATTTCATGTATATCTCTTGGAATCTGCTTCATGCATTCTGTTTGTTTCTTATATTGTTCATTCAAGGTTTCCATCTTTTTGCATTATTCCTCTAATTTTTTAACTGTGTCTTCTTTAGATGTGTTCAGCATTTCTTTCATTACAGTTACCATTTCTTCTTTTATCTGGGAGATTATTTCTGATCTGAGTTCATTTATAGCTTCCCGGAGTTGTTTCTTTATTTCAGTTGTTATCATTTCAGGAATTTCAGGTGTATGGCTTATATTTTATTCTGTGTCAGTGTCTCCTAGGCTTGCTTGGGTTGGGCTGGAAGTTTGAGACTGCATTTTGCTCTTTTGTTTTGTCATTTTCCTATATTCCTGGGTTTCCAGCACTGTTCCAAAGCTTCCCCCATGTACTGGGAATCACCTGGCCCATTGACTCCCAGAGCAGACAGCCGGCAACTGCTAGCTGCTTGGAGGTCACTGGGCATGGCCCAGTTAGGCCCAAGGGGACCTCCCATGCAAACTCCGGTGATTTGGGATGCTGGGCGTGGTCTTACTTCCTGGGAGCTACATCGCAAATCTTCCCTGTGTGCCGGGCACGCACAGGGAATTTGGGCATGTTTGGCTCCAGGGACTGAATTCAGGCTACTGCTAGCAGTTAAGAGGTCACTGGGCATGCTTCCAGCTCAGCTGGGTAAACACCTGTGAGTGCAGTTACTGGATGATCCAGTAAGAGTATTGTTTGGTAACTGTCTTCTGTGGTGGCGGTACCAGCTTACCATTCATCAGCAAGAAACAAGAGCTCCTACTGTTCTACAGCCTCATCAGCCTTTCCCATTGTATTTTGAATGCTAGCCATTTTTATAGCTAGATAGTAGTATCTTACTGGTGTTTAATTTGCAGTTCCCTGAGTACATACAATGCAGCACATTATTTTCACATTTTTTTTTTAATCATCTGTATGTTCCCTTGGTGAGGTGCATTTTTAGGTAAATTAGTCCACCTTCCTGTAGTTGAGCTGCAACAGTTCTTTGTACATCCTGGATGTATGTCCTTTATTAGATCTTGTGCAAGTATTTTTTCCCCAACTATGGCTTGTCTATTCATTTCTAAACAATGTCTTTCTCATTACAGAAGTGTCCAATTAATAATGAGGCAGACAATTAAACAGAATGGAAAGCTAAAGACACAACAGCAGAAAGATAACATGTCAACAATAAACCAATATATAACAGTTACAACCATTAATGTAAATGGCCTCAACTCACCAATCAAAAGAAACAGACTGGCAGAATGGATCAAGAAACAACATCCAACCATATGATGTCTACAAGAAATCCATCTAACCCAAAAGGACACTCATAGACTGAAAGTCAAAGGATGGAAAACAATACTTCATGCAACAGGAAACCAAAAAAAAGCAGGAGTAGCAATCCTTTTTGCAGACAATGTGAATTTCAAACCAAGAATGATGTAAAGAGATAAAGAAGGTCACTACATACTAGTTACGGGAAAAGTTCAAGAAGAAGAGATAACAATCTTAAATATATATGCACCAAATTCCAGAGCACCCAGCTATATAAAGCAAATACTAACAGAAATGAAAAATCAAATAATCAATAATACAATTATAACAGGAGACTTTAATACAACATTGACACAAAGGGACAGATCAACTAGATAGAAAATCAGCAAAGACATAACAGAACTGAATCACACCTGTGAACAAATGGACTTGACAGATGTATACAGAGTTCCATCCAACAACATCAGAATACACCTTCTTCTCAGCAGTACATGGGACAGTCTCTAAAATAGACCATATACTAGCCCACAGAACATATTTAGTAAATGCAAAAAAATTGAAATCATCCCATGCATGTTATCAGATCATAGTGCTGTGAATCTAGAAATTAATGATAAAAGAAATTGCAAAAAACCTACAAACACATGGAAACTGAATAATACACTCTTGAGCAATCAGTGGGTCACAGAGGAAATTAAAGAAGAAATTAAACAATATCTACAAGTAAATGAAAATACAAACACAACTTACCAGATTTTGTGGGATGCAATGAAAGCAGTCCTAAGAGGAAAATTTATTGCATTCAGTTCCCACATCAGGAAGACAGAACGAACACAAATAAACAACCTGATGCTACAAATCAAACATCCAGAAAAAGAAGAGCAAGGCAAGCCCAAAGCTAAAAGAAGGGAGGAAATTATAAAGATTAGAGCAGAAATTAATGCAATAGAGACTAAGAAAACAGTACAAAGGATCAATGAATCAAAGAGTTGGTTCTTTGAAAGAATAAATAAAATTGATAAGCCCCTGGCCAACCTTATTAAAAAAAGGA
>PVJX010006755.1:0-26005 GCA_004027295.1 Dolichotis patagonum
AAACCAGGAGATGTGCCCCAAATGAAAGCTCCTCAGAAGGAAACAGAAGCAATCCTTCCTGCTTTGGTCCCTTTTGCAGCAATCTGGAGACAATCCTCCCTATGGTGGGTCTTCCACACCCAGAAGATGCTGAGCCAACTTTGTTGGGTGTGATTTACTCAAACTGACACAATCAATCAACCATCACAACACATTTCTGGGCTCTGTATTCATTGGTCTATGCACCTATTTTTATGTCAGTGTTCTACAGAATAACCATAGCTTTGTAGTAGTTTAACAGTTGGCTTTTCTCTTGCTTTCAAAATTGTTTGATATTTAAAAACTGATTATGCCATGGTAAAAGTATCTTTATATTTAATATATTTAGGGTTCTTTGGGATTCATGGATGTTGATATTCAGCTCTCTTTCTACATCTGGGCAGCTTCATTTGCCTTTCTCTTTTTCTATTCCGTGATTCTTAGACGCATATTTTGGTTCACTTGCCATAGATGTCCTATTTTTGTTTTGTCTGTTTGTTCCACCACCTGTGTAATTTTAGATGCCCTGTATTAAACTCACCAATTCTTTCTTCATTCATTCATTGTTGAAGTTTTCCACTGAATCTTTTCAGGTTTAGCATTTCCATCATTTTTCAGGTTTAGAATTTCCTTTGGATGGTTTGTTAAACTACTCATTTTGTTTCATGTATTGCTTTACTTCGTTGTTGTTAGTCTTTGTGTTACCACAGAGCTTATTTAGACAAGCACTTTAAGCTTTGTCAGGCAGCTTGTATATATCCATTTTTAGGGTCAGTTGCTGACGCTTTGTTTTGTTTTTTGCTGGTGTCATGTTATCCTGATTATTCATGATCTTTAAAGTCTTGCGTTGGTGTCGCACATTTAAAGAAACAGGCACCTCTTCCGTTCTTTATAGACCACGCAGGCAGGGAAAGCCTTTCAGTAATCTGACTGTCCACAGGTTTTGGATGAAGCATGTGGTAGGACCCTCAAACAGGCTGAGCTGGCACCTACGTTCACATGGGCCTGGTTCCAGGGCCAGTCAGGAGCACTCTTGAAACTGTAGTTTGGTGGGTTTTAGTATACTCAGAGAGAAACAAAACCTTCAACGCTAATTTTAGAAGACAGTGATTACCACACACAAAAAAAGTTCTGACCCATTAGCACTATGTGACTGATCATTGTAAGATGAGCAAGAAGGAAGCATATAACCTCATAGTAACTTTTTAAGATCTAGTGGTCAGTTAACCATGTTAAGCTCTTTGTTATGGGATATTAGTTACTTTCCTGCTGTTGACAAAACATTTGTCACCTTTGACTTAAAGTAAGAGTGGTTTGTTTTGCTCATGGTTCCTGTGGGTTTATTCCCTGGTAGGCTGGCTCCATGGCAGAAATAACGTGATGCAAAGGCATGGTGGAGAAGAGCTGTTGAGTCCATGTCAGCAAGGAAGTAGAGAGGAAGAGCCAGAGAAAAGAATACACTCTTTCAGGTCATGCCTCCAGTGACCTGTTCCCCTCACTGGGCCCTTATTCTTAACAGCACACAAAGCACTGAACTCACCAATGGATAAATCTATTAGTGAATATAGTGCCCTATGATCTGATCACCTTCCACACACATGAAGATTTGAGGGACCTTTTATATCTAAACCATAATACATAGTGAATGGCGCCATTCAAATTGTGGACATCACCACCCTACATTTTGGAGTGAGGGTGAAAATGGAAGCAAGTCTTCCATAAATCAAGAGAAATACCTGGGGTGGCCAAGAAATAAAGTTTTTTTCTAAGATTTGGGGGTAGTTTGCAGACACAAAGTAAGTTAGCATAATATGACTCAGAACCACAGAATTAATGTCTGTTTAATGAGAAGTTATTTATGGGAGGCAAACTTTAACTGTTTAGTTTTATAATTCTAATATGACTCTGAATACTAATTCGTCTTCTAAAATGAAAAAAATGAGAGCAGGGTTACTTGGGACATAGTTCAGGGTTAAAAAAGTCCTTGCTTAACATGCATGAAGTTGTGAATTCAATAACCAAAACTAGGGGGAAAAAAGTCTAGTGGGTGATCATTAAAGTAAAATCACTCCATTCGAGCTGAGAAAAGGCATAACCACTTATATTAACCAAGTAGAGGGGCTAAAGGAATTCCATCATAAACTTTGTTCTGCTATGGGAATGGGACAGGCACTACTACTACTACAACTATGCTGCCTAAGGTTTCTCTCTGGAATTGTTCCTCAAATTTATTTGGTCTGTGATATGATGAATCCTACACTGATTTATTCCCTCCCCTAGTTATTTATCCTTCTGCCCATATGAAACATAATTTAATCTTTCTTCTTCGTAATCATAATCTTTCTGGTCTCTTTCTCATATTACCATTAAGCACGGTTAAAATATGTGAGATATTCTATTATGACCGTAAGAGAAATTCCATTTATTATCAACGCTAGAAGCTTAAATTTTTATTACTCACAGCAAAATCCTATCAAATAATTCCCATGCCTTTCCCCCTCCTTTCTTCTAATCAATTCTTTGCAAACTTCCAGAGTAAACATCATAAAATAGTTCTGATTATGCCACATTCTTATATAAAAACCTTTGGTAGATTTTGCTCTCAGAAAACAATTTAGGTAGTCATTTGCATTAGTTTTCTACAGTGGTCATAATAAAGTACCACAAATTGTGTGATGTAAACAACAAAAGTATATTGTCTCCTAGTCCTGAAGGCAGAAGTCTGAGATGAAGTGCTGATCTTTCTGACAGCCCTGTAGAGAATCTGCTGTACTCTTCCGTCCTAGTACCTGGCAGTTTTCGTTATTTCTTGGCTTGTAGAAGCATCATCTTCTGCTTCATATGACAGTCTCTCCAAATCTGTGTCCAAACATCCTCGTTCTCTGAGGACACCAGTCATACAGGATTAGGGCCTATTCTAATATACGTCATCTTCTCAATATCTAAAACACCCTTATTTCCAAATATGGTCACAGGCTAAGGTTGTGGGTATTAAGGATTTCGACATATGTTTTGGGTGGGAAACATTATCATCCTTTAACAGCATTCAAGGTTCTCCACAAAGTTTTGGACTAACTTTTCTACCCCCTTATCTTTATATTCAAGGCAGTAGACAACAAAAGCCCTGCCCTTCTGTGAATTGTAACAGCATTTTTAGTCTGAGCATTCCTTGTTTCTTTTGAACTCATTCAGAAAATTCTATGTATTTTTCAAGTTGAAGCTTATGTGATCCTTTTCCCATAAAGCTAAATCCAAGGTTCCTATACAGAAACATGTCTTTACTTTATCTGGCTGGTCTCTTGGGATCTGGCACGTCCCAGTTCATAATTTGTAATTTGCATTTTCCTGCTTATATGGTCTACAATCCTTCCTGCTTAAGGAGAGAAAGTATGCATCTATCTTTTAATATTCCCAGTGATTTTCATAGTTCTCTATAACATTTGTTGAACACAGTTATCACAGAAGTTATGTTTAAAATCTTTGATATTGTTTAATCATTTACTTTTTTTAGGATGGCAGAAAAAATCCTATTAATGGATGCTTTGGGTTTTAATATATTACACAGAAATGAAAAAAATGTTTTCAAAACAATACGTACTTTCAGATCCTAATCCTGAATCTATATAACAAATTAGGTAATTTGAAATTATCAATATTGTATAAAAACCTATTGGACAACCCTAAAATTTTTTCTACAATATTGTATTTAGAAGTTCTAATGACACAGAAAGAAGTTTCATTTCATTCATGTTATAGTTCATTCACTATTTATTAGTTCCATTCTAGGTAACTTAGATTTTTTTTAAAAATTATAAGATATTCTAGAAAAACGAAAACTGAAAATGCAATACAGGTATCAAACAAAGGCTGGGAGGCTGAAGCAAGAGGACTGCAAGTTCAACCCCAGCCTGAGCAGCTTAGTGAGACCATCTCTGAAAAAAGAATCAGACAAAAGTTTAAGAGTTTTAAGCTGGAATTTATTTCCTCAGAAGCAAATATGCTTTGCCTATTTTCTATTTAAAAGAACTGAATCCTATACATTATATGCTTTTTATAGATATACACATATACATATACATATATATATAATATACACACATTGGTAGAAGTATATGATGTAATATACATATAAAAGCATATAATGTATATGCTTTTTGCTCTATATATCTATACTGATACTCAAACATGACATAACTTTAGGTAAACAGCTGTAAAATTTTGGGATTTAGTCATTGAGACTATTTTAAGATACTTATTCTATACAACCTACTTTAATGGATACAATATCAACATCCTAAACAAAAACTTTAAATCAGTTTTAATATTTACTAACTTAAGTATTCAAGGACTTGGTTCGAAGAGTCCAAAAGACTGAAAGTCTGCTTTTCAAGAGTACCATGATCTTCTATCAGTGAAGATGTTTTGGCATTTCTGTATTCTAACAGTTCATGCTCCTTGCTTGATGTCAGTAGCTCACTATCCACTACGCCAATAGCTGCATCTTCTATCAAGATACTTGCTTGGTGTGTTCCAACTGGAATTTCGTGCAATCCAATGTAGTCATGATCCGCCACTATAGAACCTTGCAAGAGATAAAGACTGTCTGAAAGAAGAAATATAATACATTTGTGTTTCAGAATTATAAACATCATTTTAAAATTAATGTTAAATGAAACAAAATTAAATATACAGGTCAAAGAATGAACAAAATGATACATGTGTATATTTGACAGTTCATATATAAAGGATACAGGAAGATGAAGAATTTTAACATTCTAATTTTCCTATTTCCTTGAATTGTTTGCTAGATATTTATGTGTGGAGACAGATAATCGGAATGGTACATATCAGTGATGGTGAACTTTTAGAGACTGAGTACCGAACTGCAACCCAAAACCCACTTTATTACTTCAAAGTGCCAACACCAGAATCAAACCTAAATACTGAGGTTTTAGTTCAGAAAAAAAAAACATACATTAACATCTTTTGTCTTAAAAGAAAAACATGACATGCATGTCATGAGTTCACTACCACTGGTATAGATTACAAAGAGAACTATAAAATTGTATTTTTGATGATATGTCCCTAATATGCTTCTATAAAACATTTCTTGGTGAATTAATTTCAGCAAAGACAGTTTAACAAATAGAATTATTGCTTTCTTCAGTTTACAACTTTGGATATTTCTCTAATCTTTATTGAATCCATATTAGGAAGGTAATATGAAACTTATAACACAAACTTATAAACTAGATGAAGAGCTTCTAGGATCAGGCTCATGTGATAGGAACATGTAAGGAGGCAAGCTTCAAGGCAGCAGTTTAAAAGGCTTAGCTTATGTAAGTCTAATTTGATACCAAAATTCTTAGGAACTTTTAAGGCCTACCTGATTTACACTAAAACACTGACTGGGAATCTTTCTTGCCTTTCTTCTAGCAGAGGAGAGTGTTTGAAATGACAGTCAAACAAATAGTAAAAGTAGCAGTATATTCTAATATAAAGAATAATATACAGAAAAAGATTCTTCCCTATATGATGATTTAATTCATTGCCAAAAGGAACTCTTCTACCAGTTTATTAACTTTCTGAACATTGCCTTTTCTTTCCAGACTTTCTCCTACAACATTAATAGACACTCTTGAAGATTTTAATAGCTTTAAGAGTTCTCAAACTTTCAAGCACAACAAATAGCAAACAGAAGATGAACTGGTCATTTAGATCAGGGACCAATGAAACTTTCTCAGAGCAGATAAATTTGCTAGTGTAACCAGGAAATGATCCCACTCAATTGATCTCTACTCACCCTTTGAAGTGAGCTTATTTCCACCTCAGAAGTTCATGACTTTAAGAACTTTCAACTTACAAACTTCGATATATCATAGAAATCTATGCTTTCTATTAACAGATGTCATTAGTGGGCCTGGGCTTATATGGCCATTTAGTTTGTCCATTTAGTTCTCCATTAGGCAAAATATAGCCTGTATTTTAACTTAAAAGGTTTTCCACATTTAATCTCTTCAACTGTTATAAATGTAAAAGCAGAGATTAGAGTGAAAAATGACATTAAGAAGATATATTATTTATAATAGAACTAAGGTATAAAAGCAAAAAAAGTGAAATGGAATAAAAGCATAGATAATTTAAGGAGGTAAAAAATGATTTCTGAATGACTCTGTGGGGTGAAATGCTGGACAAGGGAAACTTGACAAAATATAAATCATTCAACCCATAAAAAGTATAATCCTCCAGTATACTGGAGAAAGCCAGATGAGAGAACTTTAAAAAGCCAAGTATGATAAAAGTGCTACTGATGAACTTTGCAACAGCCTTGGGGAACTGCGGAAGTCAAAGCGTGTACACTGCTACAAAGTTACCAGTATGGAAGGTATTCTGATTTAAGAATATTCCAAAAACACCTTCATAGAGCTCTGATGAAGCACGTTTTCTGCTCCCTCAATTTTTTTTTTTTATATAGAGGAACAGGATTGGTCTGTTTTAGAAAAATATATCTACTAAATATATATCAGTGCAGAAAAAATATGTGTAGATGTTCAACTCGTAAGAGTTACTTTGATTCTTGGAAATACATTCAGAGACCCTGAGCTTAACTGTACTTCTTATACTGGATTTAGAAAAAAACTGGAGTTTTTACCAATGATACCTATTAGTAAGTGGAAAGCTTCTACACTTATTCAGTGTAAGTATTATACACATTTTTTCTGTAAGTGATAACATTTAAGTGTTAAAATTCTAACTTACAGACAGTATTTATAGTAAAACTTTAGAAAACAAAGATTATACTCAGCAAGTTCTACAAAAATCATTTTATACGCAATGGAAAACTACTCCAAAGAAGTCAAAAGCCTGATTATAGAGGAAAATATATTTTCATTTATTCACAAAGGTCAAATACAGTTCAACTGCTGTGGTCTAAATCTACTGGAATCAACATAAATGCTTTTGACTTTGATAAAGATTATTAAAAAAAGAACTATTGGTATTATATATATTGATGAAATAATGTTTTGAATATAATGAGTTATATAAAATATAATATGGAAATTATTTTCATCCAATTCCCTTTTTAACTACACTAATACAAAGTGTTAAATGGTGTGTCACATGGTTTGTACATTACCTATTTATGGGACAACACTGATGTAGAACAATCCTTAGTTAAGTATACATCAAAGAACATGAAGTTTTTAACCCCCAAACAAAGAGATAAACAACCATATTAGAAAACTTTTCTACTAAGTTACATAACATGGCAGACCTAAGAATTTTTCTTTTCTCATTCAATTCAGGTATGATTATGCTATCTAATAAAAATATTCCAATTTTGGATAGATTGAATAATTAAATCTTCATTGTGTTTGGGGCATTTTCAAGTTGTTTCAAAAAGATGTTACCAGTTTTTTTGACAGATTTATTTTCTTGAGTAGTTTTAAGGAATAAAAAACAAACTCAGTTTTTTAATTTTCCTAAGAAAGACACATTAAAAGTCTCATAAAAATCTGAACGATCTATCTTTTCAACTAGAAAGATACAAGGCTTCACACTACTTAATTTTCTTATCCTGAAGTGATTAAATTAACCCTATGCATGGTCTGATAATCTTCAAATTTTTGAGTATGTTGTCATACTCTTGAACCTGCTAATATACAGCTGTATACAACAAGAGAATAAAATTAATGACAGAATTAAGGTTGACAGTAAGCTGATCTTAAAAGAGCGATTATCATAGAATATTCGGGCAGGTCTAAGGATAAGGATCATCAAATGTAGAAGGAGGAGGCAGAAGAGGAGGTAGAGCCTTTGTTGGCTTTAAAGATGGAGGAAAGGATCACAAACCAAGAAATGGAGGTAGAGTCCATAAGTTAGAAAAATGGATTCTCTCATAGAGTGTAGAGAAAAGAATCTCTAGAGATTTCTAGAGAAATCTATAGATGCCTCAGTCATACTCCAGTGACACCTAGGTTAAAATTCTAACTTACAGAACTTTAACATAATACATCTGTGTTGTTTCAAGCTACTACACTCATTATGGCAACAATAGTAAATATCTACAATAATGAAAATTATTTCATAAATGGCTTGCATCAGGGAAAAAGAGACTATAACTTCTGTGTGAGGTAAATACAAATCTATAACAAACTCAGGAATATAAAACTACTCAAAATCTATTTGTATAGAATAATGGGTCAATAATATAATTTTTCCTTCAAAAGAGAACATTATGGCTATAGAGATATAATGGCATGTTTCGATTCTCGTTAAAAATTAGTCTGAAAAAGTACTTGGCATTGAACTAGAACAGATAATAAATAGGCCTGCTTATAGCAATCACAAATATTGTAGGCCTAGTACTAAACATGTTCTCTCTACATTTTGTCAATTAAAGTTGTGCAATTATTCAAAGATACTATTTGCACAAATTCAGCTCAAGGACTCCTTAAAATCAGTTTATCAGGTTAATATTTTCAGGAAAATACATATTCTGAGGAAGATGATGGTGGAAATCACCCTTATTTTGAATTTCTGCAAACGGGAGAAACACACACACACACACACACACACACACACACCAGACAGTAATCAAGAATCACTTCCTAGGATGGCCAGATCATCACTTCCTTTAACTAACAAGAAAAGCTACAACAAATTTGCCCATCAATTTCAGATTCCTGACATGTACATCAGTAGTAACATTGCAATTTTCTTATATTTTTGGAGGAAACATCTGCAGAAAATCAAGCATCAAGCAAAAATTATACTGTGTCTGTTTAGAAACTTTTGTTCTCAATTTGGTTCTGAAATGTTCAGAAGCAGCAAAATATTTGATCTCTTTTCAAGAAAGTCTCTGAGAAGAGCAAACTACAAAGTGTTAAAAACAGCTTGTTACATTTTAAATGGAAATTTTGTATTAAGGAAGGGATGTCAAAATTTTAAAAGCCCTGGATGACAAAGATTAAGGAGAAAATCTCCCAAAAGAAAGAATAATGTGTAAGTGTATAATTATTATTATTATTATTTGCTACTTAGTTGGCAGAGGTAGCTCTGAACTGAGAAGAGCACAAAGAATGAAAGCACTTACCTTCTAAACAAGGGAATGAAGGTACTTGTGAGTTTCAGAATTAGAACATGGTCAAAGATAAGGTTACTGACCAGCGTAGCTGGGTCTGTCACAGAAGGAAAGGCACGAAGAGCTTTTAACACTGGAGCTGTGGCTGAGATCAAAACCAGAGGTGGGCTGTGACTGGGCAATGCTAAGGGCTTCAGATCGCAAAATGGTGTAAGTGTAGGTTGTTTGCTGTTGTTACTCACTGACGTATATTAAATAAACTTGTTTGCTGTTTAAAATGTTATTTTGTCAAACATCAGACGTCACTTACAGTCAAAAACTATCAATATTTAATCCTGCATATACAGTACCAATTAACAGTGTCTTAGTTTATCTAGCTCAGAGAAGGTCGAGGGGCAGACGCATTAGGACAAAGTAAAACAATCTTGATAATGGGACTTCTGAAAGTTGTGGTAAAATGACATGTAATCAGACTATGAAAGACAAGATTAGAGAGATCAGGATATCCTGACCATTAAGAACTGGTAATATTTTGGGCACTATAACCTTGTCTAGGGTGCTGTCATGTCATACGGTGCTTAAAGGATGCTGCACTCTCACCTGTCCCCATCTACCACCAAACTATGAAGCAACATTAAACATTCATGACGTTTGAGCTCCCTGGTTTATTTCGCGAATAGATTCCCAACAATATCCTTCTGATATTAATGTTGACATCTGACATTGCAGTTGCTCTGTTTCCACCCTAAAATGAGGTACAGTGTGACTCACAGGGTGTTGTGAAAGCAAAACTAGAAATAATGTAATCTTTCTTTCTGTGATACAGGTTCGGTGTCTTCCCTGTGAATAATGAAAATCACATTAGAAATCAAAATAAAATCTCTCCACTGCAGAAGATATATTCTAATAAAACAGATGACATAGTATATCTAAAATTGTATCAAATTTTATAAAAATGATAAAGGAAAAGAAAACCTAAGAAAAAGAAGGAAGACTTTATTATTTTTTATTTCTCTCCTGAAAGAAAGAAAAGCGTAGAGAAGTGCCATGCACTTACCTTGCTCACTGGATTCTCTGACGTAAGGTTTTAGGTGGGACATTTTGATAGGTCTCTTAAGCCTAGTCCCTGTATTGTCTCTCAGGACAGCACACCCACTTTCTGTAATGTAGTCGATGACACAAGGACCAATCCATTCTGACTGGAATCGACCGTCTTTCCACCGATTCTTCCTCTGTCTTAAAACTTCATGACCCACTTTTAAATGAAATGGATTTGATTGCTTTGATTTCTTCTTCACAATGATCTTGCTTTTATGTAGTCCATTCAAATTGTTCTCCATCTGCAAGTATAAAAAAATATAAAAAGATGAACATTTACTTCTGAAAGTAAATGCTGACAATAGGTAACAAAATAGTTATTTCCTGAGATGCTATGAAAAGGTAGCCAGGACTCTTTATTTTTATTTTTATTTTTGTTTCTTGTTTTATTTGTTTTTAGTTTTGTGGTGCCAGGAATCGGACTGGTGACCTTGTGGCTGCCAGGAAGGTGCTCTGCCATTGAGCTGTATTCCTGGCAATCCCTTAATTCTTAAAGCAACATTTCAAAGTCAGTAACACTACCCCTACTTCACATAGAAGGGAAACTAACACAGGTTTAGTAATTTCCCAAAGTCAAACTCCTGGAAATGGCAAGACTAGAACTCAGCTTTCTTGTTTCTAAAATTCATTTTTTCATTACTGTCTCTCATAGCTAATGAGCATTTATTGTTAACAAAGACAAGCAAAACTTGACAGATAAAACATTTCAGTTTAAGAGTATATCAAAATAAATATTACTTCATAGAATTTTACAGTTTTTCTATTAAACAGCATCACCTGGCCCACTGAAGTTGTCTTTGTCTCCATTATTTTATCAGCTTCTTGAACTGCATCTAGAATCCTGGCAAGCACGCTTGTGTTGTCAGCATCCACTTCATGAAGAGTATCTGAAGTCTTTGGCATATAAGGATTTCGATTAAACATTTGAAAATACGGTGTATTTTTAGCAGGCTCCTATTTTAAGAAAAACAAACATCAAATCTGTAATAAAGTATTAATATATTTTTTTAGAGAAGAAATATTCATAACCTAGAAGCACAGAATTCATAGAAAAGCACATACCGAGTGAGTGGCGTTGAAGGCAAAGGACACAGCAGGTAAGTGCTCATCCCAGTTGTCTGGGTGGTCAGCACAGTGCTTGGAGAGAAACGCTTTGATGGTTCTAGGTGTACTCTCAGTGGGATTAACAGTTCCGGAAGTGTGAGAAATTACAATCTCTTTTGTACCAAACAATCCAAACAGTTCAACATTGATCTGAAAAACAAACAAAACAAACTCTTTGTTTGTTTGTTTTGAAACAGGCTCTTATGTTGCAAAGATTTGGCCTTGATTTCAAAATCTTCCGGTCTCAGCCACCAAGTGCTGGGGTTACAAGGTATACACCAACAAGCTTGGCTCCAAAGGACTTTTTAAAGTTTGTATTTTTCTCCTGATTTAAAAAGTGTCTTCAAAAGAATTTGAAGCTTGCCCTCTTCACTGATCTTAGCCATTTTAAATAAAATATACATATTTAGTTTAAAACTAGAATTACTACTGTAACTTTTATAAATTACTTTACAAAAGGGTAAATTTCAATCTGCAATGCTTGTAAGTATCATATGGCTATACCATCCTACTTGCAGTGTATTGGATATTCTCATTTTTTATTATAAAAACAAAAACTAATGCTAACCTGCATTACTTTTATTACTTTTATTATTTTATTTTCAACATTTTATCTGTTTAGAATTTTTCTTCTTTTTGAAAACTGCCTGATTTTGCTTTTGATTAAATTAATTTCTTTGAATTTTTAATAAAGATATCAGCCCTTTCCCAAGTAGGTTTACTTTTATGTTTCTTTGTGTATTTGTTGTCCTGTATATTTTGGTTATTTTACCAAATATAAATTCTTAACTTTTATGCAACAAAGTTTATCGTTTTTCCATTGAAATGTATACTACAGTTCCTAAACTCAGAATGTGTTCTCCATTTCTAGAAAGTAAAACAAAAAGTTAATTACCCATATATATTTTTGTTTCAATTAAAAACACATAAGTTCTTTAATCTACTTGAAAAGTTTTGATACATATTTCACTCTAAAGTTGTATTACAGAGATAATTACAAAATTGTCACTTGTTGATCTATTATATAACCTTTCCCTACTTCACTCACTGGTGATGCCACTTTTAACATTTTAACCAATTAAAAAGTTCTGTCAATATTCCCAGTTAACATCACTTATATACCATGAAACACACTAGCTTGATGGTAGTTCATGGTATCAACAGAACAAGTCTGATACCATATATTTACAGAACTGGTTTTTTTTTCCCCCAGTAAATGCTATAATAATAAAAAGCAATTGCTATGTTAAAAAAAAAAAAAAAAAAAAAGCACTGCAACAGGAAGTAAGACTGGCTAGTAGTTTCTAATATTCTCCCAAGGTTTGAGAAGTAGTGGTCCACAAGGACACATAACCTGTTAGCAAGAAATTAGTCATTTTAGAATTAAACAAAAATAGTTTTCCTTAAACTTACAACTTACATGTAATTTGGAGAAGGGAGCTACTGAAGAGTGAACCCAGAGCTACATCCCCCAGTCCCAAGAATCAGACCTTTAAATGGCTGCTAACTTGGCTGGAATGTAAATGTTCATTAAGTTGTTTGGATGTACTTGTGCAGCAAACAGCATAGCAGATCTGAGACTGTTAGCCTTTGAAAAACCCGCCTACAAGGTTTTACAGCATCCTGGACGCTGGCTCCCACTGAAAGGGTTCAAAACATTTTCTAACTGATGAAGGCAGCTCATTAGGCCTGAACAGTTTATGTAAGTAATGTGGTTTATGCTAAATAATTTTTAGTCTGAGGGTCTGGAGTAGAGGACACATATGTGAACAAGCCTCAGTGAAAATCCTGGCCTTGTGTAGTGGTACATGCCTATAATTCCAGCATTCTAGGAGGCTGAGGCAGGAGGACTGCAAGTTCAAAGGCAGCCTGGGCAACTTGGTAAGATTCTGTCTCAAGGTTAACCCTTTTCTTTCTTTCTTCTTTCTTTCTTTCTTTCTTTCTTTCTTTCTTTCTTTCTTTCTATTACAAAAAGGCTTAGGATAGAATTCACTGGCATCGTCAAAGTTGTGCCTGATTTCTCCTAGATTTTCTTCCCATATACCTTTCCTTTTTTGTAGTGTATGTGTGTGTGGCACTGGTGGTTGAACATAGGGCTTTCACACTGAGTGACATCCTCAGGTCTTTTTATTTATTTATTTATTTATTTATTTAACTTTTGAGACTAAGTTGCTGAGGCTATGGCTTTTGTTTGCATTCTTTCACTGAATAAATTTCAGTCATAAATTTTGACTACATGCTGTGTATTCCTAGTAAATCACAGAATCTAGGGATAGTCTTTCACCTTATGTAAGTCTTAAGTACTTAATACATGAAACTTTAAGTATTTCTTCTGGACTGAGACATCAAAGGTACTAGGAATCAGGAAAGTCTGTCTAGCTATGATTATGATTATTTGGTACTTTTATCAATTATAAAGTTTTATACCTTTGTGTGTATGTATGAAATGGGTTTTGATGTGTTATCCATGCTGGTCTTGAATTCATGGGCACTGACCCTCTAGCCTCAGGCTCCTGAACAGCTAGGACCACAGGCATGTGCCACCACACCTAGCTTAATCATAAAATTTAAGAACAGGCCATCAGTCTATTAGTATTAGATGTCTTTTCTAGGCTTTCATTATATTCTTGGCTGTTTTTCTTAAGATTAATCTGGAAAAAGACCAGGGAAAGGGGAAAAAATACCTTTCAACCAATACTGAGCATTCTCATTCATGAACATGATGTATTTTTACATTTAGTCAAATCTCTCCTTTATCTGCTTACTATAAAATTTTTAAGTTAGAAATAAGCAAAGACTGTGGTCCAGCTTTCTTATTGAGTTTGAGGAGACCACAAGACAGGTTTCCAATTACTTTAGTGGCACAATAAATACTAAAATCCTAATCTCCTAACTTCTAGTCCAATTACTTTTGCAGTCTACGATATACATACCTCTGTGTCTATAGCAATTTATCTAAATACATTAAGTACCCTACAACACACACAGCACTGTGTAAGGGACCCTGAAAGAGTAACATATGCTCCCAGACATAAGCAGGTTGCCTTACCTGTTGAATGAATTCATCTCTTTGGTCCATTATTATTTTTTGAGGAGGTCCATATAAGAAAAATACATTGGCAATAGCTTTAGAAATTTCTGATGCTGAAATATCACACAGAGGCAAAATCATAACCCATTTTGTAAATAAATCTGTCAAAATTATAGCATAAACATGTCTTCTGATGCTTGTATGAAAAGGTCCCATCGGATCCACAGTAACTATACTCCATGAATTTTCTACCTTGAGAAGGTGCTGTTTAGGTGCTAGAATAACTGTATTTTTTGCCACTTGGCAATGCTGACAAGCATATACCTATAAAAAGGCACACAATAAACAAAATATATATAAAAGTTAATATATTCGACATAAATCAGAGTTTTAAAATGGTTAATCGGTAGTTCATGTTTTAAAGGAGAAACTTTTGGACTAAAACAGACCACTGAATTAAACCTTCTATTTAGAACAACAAGCCAATATTAGTTGCTATTTCTATTCCATGACCAGCTTTTGAAAGCTTATTCATATGGAACATAATTCATAAGTGACATGAAATTTTATTTTTTAATTCACAAATAAAAATTGTACACACTTATGGGGGACCATGTGATATTTCATTTTCTATAATCTTTAAATATGTGAATATGCAATGATTTTTATATGTAGAAGATACTGTTCTGAAATTATCACTATAAAGAAATTCATTCATCTATACCAATATTTATTGAAATATAATTTAAAGTAGGTAATATTTATAGATGCCAGAAATTTGTCTATGTCCTTAAAAAAGGGGATGTACAAAAAGCTAACTTCTGAAAAAAAATTTAAAAACCGTATTAATATATTATTGTCAGTTACCTGTGTTCAAAATGCTCATTTTCCAATTTAAACTTACTAGATTTAATCACAAGTAACCTCTGATTATTTAAAAAAAAATCATATCCATTCTCAAGGATAAAAGACTAGACAAAGATTTTACTCAGTGTCTGTAAAGAATACATGGCAGGTCCATAATGTGATTTTTGTATTTCTGCCATGTCTGATGGTTTCTTCCTGAAGCTGGTACAGGTGCAAAAGCTAAGAGTATACACCAGGCCTGTTGTTACATACATATTCTCCTACAGAAACTCTTCTGCATGGCATGAAAATGGTAATGACTTGATCAAAGGAATTTCAGCATCAATCCAATTCTACCTACACAAAGGAGTTCACTAACGAAAATCTGATTCTATATTATTACCAAAATATATTTTTAAATGTCTAAAAGCTGTTTTACTTCTAGTTCAAATTATACTTCAGTGATTTTTAAAAAATTATGAGAGAAATAAAACTCCTTTTAGGTGTGTTTTGTACAAAAACTTCCCACACACAAAGTACATAATAAGAGGTAATACCCACAGTAAAATCTGAAGTAATAAAGAATTTGGTATATTTACTAGAAAGACATAGTCAAAATATTCTAAATACATAAGCCATACCCACTGTTTGACATCATTGGTCACAGAAGTCCAATAGTAGTTAGATTCCACTAGAGTAAGTGTTCTGGAAATGCCATGATGAGCTCCAGTGTCGTTTTCGTGACATTCTCTGAGGACTTTCTTTTTTTCCTCTTCTGAAACAATTACCAAACGATTCTGTTTTCTGTCTTTTCCAACATAAAACAGCTTTTTTTCTGGAAGTGATACCAAAAAAAGAAGTGTAATATATATATAGTGTGAAGATAATAGCTTTACCTTCAAACTGTGTCTCTTTTTTTTGTAAACAACCTTTTTCTATTTAAAACAGGATATTTCCTTGTAATGATGCTACCGTACAATCTGAAAGGTTCTCAGCTGTCACACTAGCTATGGAGGCACACTAGCAGCTATAATTTTGGAGCTGTCAATACAAGCAGAACTAGCTTGTTCACCAGAGTATGTGGTAACTATGGGAGTATGAAATTACCTATGGCAGTATTACTACTTTATCATAAGTATAATTTTAGAGGCAACCACCTCTGCTAGGTTTTACTAAATTTGTGTAGAAGGTAGAGATGGAATAGTGGGAGATCTGTATCCTCAAGGTTGTTTTGTTTCTGCCATCCTGGGGGTTGAATCCAGGATTTTTCACAATGAGTTGTATTTCCAGCCTTTTTCTTTTCTTTTCTTTTTTTTTTTAAATTTTGAGACGATCTCAGTCAGTAAGTTGCATCTCATACAAGTTTTGTTTTACATAGGAAGAAGCTGGAGCTGGAAAGCAACGGGGCGGGGGGGAGTAGAAAATAAAACGAACGTATCATTTCATTAGCCTGGATCAGGCAGCAAGTCAAACTCTGGAATACAGCGAAGCATGTGCTAAGTCAAACATTCCTTATTTAAACTAGAAAGTAAGCAGTCTGAAGATAGGAACCCTATCTATCTTACCCACCACAATTTCTCCAGGGCCTAAAATGTGATTGGCATACAAGAGGAACTCAGTAAACACTTTTTCACATAAATGATTAAATAAATGAATGAAAGAAACCTCACTTGGGCCTCAGAGGTTAAGGGTTTACAAAGTTCTTAAGCACAAGGAGTTACTGGGCGTGGGATACACAGGGAGACACGTACAGGCATTTAGTATGTCACATTTTTTTTTCCACTTTGGGGAAAAGCTAATAGGGAAAACTACCAGTTGCACTAACATTTGCTCAGGTATCTGGTAACTGTCCTTGTTGCTTATTTTATCCCAAACTTCTCCCCTTTGAAGGAGGGAAAAAGCTATCATGAACCTTCAAGATAAACATTGCCCTGCCTTTCAAATACTTAATCTTTTCAGGGGATTTGGGATTAAAAATAAACAAAATTCTGAGAATATTTAATGGCAGTGGAAGAGGGAACCACAGAAGTGGATACAGTTCATTTCTTCTACTAGTTATCTCTGTCCACATTTTCATATGCGGCATGTGACAAGTTCCTCAGTGACAGTGGCATCAGCTCTTGGAAAGGACTGTACACCACAGGAACCCTTAGAGGGCAAAAGCAGAAGTTAATTTAGGGCAATGTTTACTGTTTTTCACAGCACTTCTATCATTCAGTGGGCCCTTTTCAGCCTTGCTAGCTTTCAGTTGGCTTCAGTGTGATTTCTATTTTGCTTCTGAGTGTCATCATCAGTTTAACTGATAATCATTTAGCGTCAGTTACTACAGAAATTTTTTAAGATTCTACAAAGAACACATGTAGAAAAGATGCTATAGATTATACTGAACATTTGGAAGTTAATTTCACCTTTGAAGACAAATTTTTTTGCCGCTCTTCTTATGCCGCTTCTCTCACTTGGCAGAGTAGTTGCATGATATTCACCAGTTCTTTTATAATACGCAATCTGTTTAAGATGAAGGTCACCATTTTTTCCACTACGGACCATTGTCAACCTAGGCAAAGGATATTTAAAGATATTACTTAAATGATAAGTTACATCAGTTGCTATTTCAGCTCAGGTTTCAGTCACATTTCTGCTTTTGTACGAACTGAGCATTCCCAGAATATTATCTGTGAGAGACAACTGCGGTACAGAAACGAAAGTGATGTATTTGAACTAAAATAGTCAAATGCTATTTTTGCAATGTTGAAAACTTTCTATATACTAGGAGAAAAAGAAATGAATAAATACACTTCAAAAAGTTTGCTTAAAGTCTCTCACTGCTGTCAACGGAAATGTTACTTACATAGTCTGGACCTGTTATGTGACATTTAAGCAGGAAATATAATTTTATATTACTTCTAAATACATTCCTGTTTATTGTAAATTGCAAAATATTCTGTTCCAATCGTGTTATATTTTGTAAATGTTCAAATGACCCAGCCACAAGAGCTCAAATTCTTCTCAACTACATGTAAATTGATTTTTCTTGAACAAAAATGAATTTCGGTACTGGTTAAGATAATAAACTTCGTATTATGTGCATTTTACTACAATTTGAAAAATGAAAAGAGAGATTGCTTTGCTTTTAAGAAGTGAATAATCAAAAAAGTTTAATTGAAAGGAAATAACTTCTAGAGAGACCACAGCAAACAGAGGAGAGGAATTTACATGAGTGGGTGTGGGTAGTATGAAGTATGAAGTTCCTGAGAGCAGCAAGGGATACAATTCAACTCACACACACGGAGCTACCAATTAAGTCTCTAAATGAACACAATCTGTATACTGTCCAAACACATACACCCTGTAATATTTCAAACAAAAACAAACCACAGAACACATTAATTTGAGGGTAAAATTCTGACTTCTGAATTATGCTCTTTTAATCTCTGAAACATGGACCAGTACCATTTTCTGGGAAAATGACTGGGAAATCAATACACTACGTACTTCTTTGTAATTTGCTTCATTCTTCCATACAAAGTTGTTTAACAACAAATATAATGCCTTTAACGCCACATACATACAAAAATATAACGCCTTTAACTTCACATGCATACACATGAAGCCAAACAGAATAAATCCATTTTTTTGGATGTTTATCTCTCTTTTTTTTTTTTTTTTTTACTTTTTTTAGGACATGATTTAGTACTTCGTCATACATGATTGCATTCGCTGTAAGGAATTGGAACATGTACATGGTATATTTTAATGCTTTTTTTCTTCCTTACTCCACCCACCTTTTATTTTTCCAGCATCGGATTCAGTTATACATAAGACCTTATAAAATTATCAGGTATAGAGATTGAAAACCAGACTAATGGGCCAAAGAATATTTAAAAAAAAAAAAAAACAACCAGGTAAGACAACTGTCATTTACTTTTTGAAAAGTGTTTCTCTACTTAGGGTTCAGACATGCTTATGATTTCCTATGAGATAAAATGTGTTATTCTTCCCCTTAAAACTTCCTGACAACCTTCTCCTCCTGAGCTCAAGGGTCGCCCCGCCACACTGGTGGCTTTAACCTGGGGTAAAAATCTCAAGATAAAATGACAGTTATGTTAACGTCAAGGTCCCGAATTCTCCAACTCCACTTTTGAGTTCACTCAAAGGCTGGGGAGTCTCAAAGGCTACCTCGCCTGGGATGAGGCATCTCCTAAGCATTTTGCCGGCGTGTTAAGTAACCGCTCGTTTAAGGCAAGGTCCAGCTACATTTAGCACCTCGGGGAAGAGGACCACTGAGCCAAAACTCGCCACGGCGCCGCCTCCCGCACCGACTCCTCCCCAGCCCGGCCCGCGGGAACTCGCAGCGCCCGGGCCCCACGCCCCAACGGCGCCGGCGCCAATTCTCCACGGACTCAGACTCTCCCTCACGCCTTGCGAAGGGAACGGCTTTCAAATCAACGTCAGGTTACAATTCACTTTAAAACAAACAAAAAAAAAGTACGTATGGCAAAGCACAGCAGAACGACCACTCACCGAAGTGGTCCCTAAACGCAAACGACACGGTTTAAGGCTCTTCTCGCGATTTATTTTGCGCCGCCGGAAGCGGAGCAATAAAGAAGAGGGCAGATCTTTGGGCTCTTACCGGAAGTTGTTCTGCCCGGGGGAGTTTCCTTGTGAGACCCTTCGCAAGTGGGGAAGAGGCGTGTCTGAGACGCATGAGGTGTGCAAGTGCTTGAGGTAGTGGACAGCTGTGGCCCTCAAGCTGCTGCCGGCGGGAGAAGACCCGTGTGTGCGCCTGCACCTGAAGCCTTTTTTCCCGCACCTCACCCCTGCCCCGAGAATTAGAGGGGAGAAACCGAGACCTGGATGGGCTTGGCCCTTTCCTGCAGCTCGAGTGGCGACCCCAGCCGTGTCAGGTGAGGGCCCCGAGATCGATGGAGACCCCGAACCTTAACGCCGGGGGGCTGCTTGGCTTTTGCTTTGTTTCCGGCTGTGCCCTGCCGCTCCTAGATGCGCAGTGCACGTGCCTGCGAGGGGCATGTGCTGGAGAGGTGACAACGTGGGTGCGGAGGAGTGACACTACCCTTTGAGAGCCCTTTCGCGGCTTGATTTCTCTTCCTTCTCCGCCACTGCTTCCTTTTTTTTTTTTTTTCTTCTTTTTCTTTTAAAACCCCAGACGTTGCAATTCTGCCAAAAGGTAGCCGCAGAGCTTCTCCTAGCTGCGTCCCCCTCCATCAAAGTGGGCAGCATTGAGTTTGGACACTGCTATTCCTAAAGGGGCTACTTTAATTTTTCATTCCTTAGTCTTTGTCCCTGTGCTTGTCGTCGCTTCCACACCCAGAGAACAAAAAGCCTTGTGCATTGTTGGAGGTTTGCGTAGTGCGCTGCCGGAGGCTGCAGGTCACTGCCGCACCTAAGGGGCTGGAGCGAGTCCCTCCAGGCGTGCGGATGATGACCTTTGGATCTCTTACTCGAGGCTCTGGACCACTCCCTGGAAGTTTATTACTCCTGGAGTTCTGTGGGTAATAGTAGGCTTTCCATTGCGGGCTGAAAAGGCTTAGTTGAAAAAGTAGCAAGCATGGCTGATTTGGGCACTCAGCAAGCACCGTAGTCCTACACTGGACAGGGTTTTGTTGGGCTATTACAAATTCAGTAAAACAGTTTTGTTTCGGACAGATGAAGTAACAAAGATAGCTGTCAGTAATGAGCCATACCAGGTGGTTATTGTATATTCTTATTCCTCAACAATTCCTTGAGGTCTTTATCCCTAATTTACAGAGGTTCTGAGAATTGAGGATTGGCGAGGTCAGATAACTCACCCAAGGAAATTTTGGCTACAAGTAAACGAATCAGGCCAGTTTCACTACAAAATTAATATTCTGTTGGCTGATGTTCTGCCAGGATTACAATTCATTCCCGAACGTTTTCTGTGGCTACATTACTCGTTCATTTAATCTTGTTTTTGTTTTGTGTATGTGCCTACTTTGACAAGTGACCTGCAGGATCTCTGTCTTCATGGAGCTTCCGTATTGGGATGCACAATTAAGTGGTTAAGAACCCCAGATGCTATTCTTACTACAACACAGAGTTATACAATCAAACCTTGTTATTTAACTTTTAAACCCACATACTTGCCAAGTGCTTGTAAAGGTATTAACTGAACCATTGAAAGAACATTAGTTGATCACTCAGTTAAGTCCTGGGAATACATAGATGAGGTGCTTATTCTGCAAAAGCACCCATCTGTATCTGCATACAGACAATGGTAACAGAACTGTTGACTAATTTTCTTAGTGGAAGTGGTATTGTTATGTAGGAAGAGGTACTTACTTTGGAGAAGTGTTCAAGATGAAATATGTTGATGCCTACAATTTTCAAATGGTCAGCAAATGCGTGTGTACATACATACATAAATAGAAAGTCAGTGTGACAAAATATTGGTCATTGTTGAGGCAGACATATGGGTGTTTTGTGAAATACTGTTTCAGATTTTCTAAATATTTGACATTTTTCACAAAAAAAAAAAAAAAAAAAAGAAGAAGAAGAAGAAGAAGAACCCCGGCCGTGATGGATTGAGATAATTGTAGGTCTAAGGGCATAGAGGAGGGGCAAGTGTTTTGATGTGCATTTGGGGCCTGGCAGGAGGCATGATAATGGTCAAGAAAGCATTCATTGAAACCTTCAGGTTGATTATTAAAGAGGGAATGGGAACTTAGAAGAGCAGGGATTTCCAGGCAGAAGTAAATCCATACTCAGCAGAAAGGTATTGCACAAATATTTGAAGAAGAGGAAAAAACACCAATGTGGTGAAGGTTCTGTGGTACCTGGGTTTGTTTTTCTTAAATATATAATCTTATAAATGGTGTTTAGTTTGCTTTTGTCAATCCAAAGAAGCCTTTGTAATCCTTCTTCTTAGGTAGCTTAGTATTAGCATCCTGGAATTTAGCCACCATTGATAGCATTGTTTCTGCTGGGAAATAGGACAACTGACTGTATGTCCATTATCAAGTTAAGCAGCTGGAACTGGAGCACTTACGTCTTCTGATTTTGGGAGCAGAGATCTACTAGTTCACAGTTGGATTTTGAGGGAAGCATGGAAAGGGCAACAGTAAGGCCTTAGAAAGATTCTAAAATTCAAGTTAGGGAACTCATGGATTTATCCAGAGTGTTATTTTGAGAACCGTGTAGCAGTGGCTAAGCCCACTTAAGGGTATAAAAGAGAAGACTGTCTGAGACGTTAGTGGCCTTATAAGTCTCATAGTGTGCTAAGACTGGGAAAGATGTAATGGGATGTCCTCTAGTAGCAGTAGGAAAGAGGAGTTGCTGTGTTTGTTAGACGGAAGGTAAGTAGGTACATTCTAATCAGGTCTAAATCTGTGTTTGTTCCTTGCCAGTTAAATTAAGGTCAGAAATCTCTGTCTTCATTATAACAACAATTAGCATAACATGTAAACAGCTAACCTTTCTTAGTCCTTTATATGTGCTAGTTGTGGTGGGATCTATATTGTTATTTTATCTTCATAATTATAATATTTATAATTCCATTTTACAGATGATGGCCTAGAGAGGTTCAGTAATTTGGTTAAGGACACACAGCTGAGCAAATTTCAGAAAAATCATTCAAACTTAGTTTTGTTGAAGTCTTGTAGAGCAGTTGTTCCCAATTTTAATTCCAAGTCAAGAAGCATCAACATCACCTTGGAACATTTAGGCCTGTATAGGCCTCCACTCTCAGACCTTTTAGTTCAGTATTTTAACAAGCCCTGAAAATTATTCTAAGGTATACTGGAATTTGAGAACAATAATACATACTTCTTGTAGTGAGAAAACCTTATTAGAATGTTACTTATTTTAAATTCAGAAATCAAGATTAAGTGATTATTGTCTTTTGCATAGATACAAGAAGGTTCTCAAACCTGGCTGCGCCATTAAAGTATAGATTCTCTAGGTAAGAATTACTGCTTAGGAAAATTTGCCATAGACCTAGTAATTTGTGTTTCACAAAGGTATCAGGTAATAGTAATGCAATCAGTCCATCTTGGGATGGCTCCTATGGAAGGAATCTTAAAACTAAAGATTCAGTTCTGATATTTGAGTAGTGTGTCCATCTTTAAGGCTAGACAATATATTTTGCAGTTTATGACTAAACATTGATCAAAATGCTGAATAATGTGGAAATGTTACATGCATAAACCATTATTTGGTTCAATTATCTGAAAAAAATTATTTAAAATATTGTATATATCCTACAATGATTATTAAATTTTATTTTGTACCAGATATATATAATACTATACATATGTCTCTCTCTCTCTCTCTCTCTCTCTCTCTCTCTATATATATATATATATATATATCCCTTGGGTAAGAGGAAAAAAGATATAGATACATAGATATGCCTTAAATGATAGAAAAAAAGACATAGTTTTCCAACAATTTATTAACCATTGGTAGTAATGTAATATGATCTATGACATCCTGATTTTTTTGCTCTTAAGTGAATGTTAGATGTCCTTTGGTTTAAACAGACAGACTTGACATTTACAGATCTTATTGACTGATCATTGATTGATTTTTATGAAGTTCAAATTAGACTTTGAGCTTCAAATGTTCATTAATGAAATGGACCTACAGCTGTACCCTTAAAGCCTCTGTATGATGAGGAAAATGCTGGGCTTCTGGTGCATGCCTGTAACTGTAGTACTCTGGGAGGTTGAGGCAGGAGAACTACAAGTTTGAGACCAGCCTGGACAACTATTGATTTCAAAATTTAGAGTGGAAGAGGGTCCCACAGATGCAGCATAGTATGAAGACCCTAGGTTCAACCCCCCCCCCGGACTGCATATTACAAACAAACACAAAAATAGAAACCCGACCCTAATCCAGTGCAGTAACAAATGCTTCTCAACTTTTTTCACATTAAGTCATAGAAATTGTAGTATTTGTACTACGTCTTAGAAAGACTAAACAGAGTGCTGATGTAGACAACTGACCTTGCTGTCTTAATAGCTGAGACAATTTCTGGGTATACTCATAGCTCATACATGTTTGGAAGCTGTGCATTAGCAAACTGAATACTTCTTAAATAACAATATTTAAAAAATACTCATTGCCCTGAAGTTTGTATTTTGGGCAAGGAATGTAAATAATCCAAACCATTAAGTAAGGTTAAGTTTATAGGTGACCAAAGGTCAAAATGAACCAGAAAGAGAAAATGAGTATTGTTAAGGTAAGTTTTTTGGTATTTATTTGGTGCTTGAGATATGCCAGGTACCAAGAGATGCTTCATCTGTTTTATCGCCTTTTTTTTTTTAATTGCTGGATATACTTAGATTTCTTATAATAATAACATTCTATTACGACAGTAGTGAATATGCCTTTGCCTTCTAAACACTTCCGAAGTTCTACCCTCCATTCCTTTTTTGGGTAGTGCATGAGTTTGTAAAGTTGGCTGCTTATTGGAATCACCTGGGAAGCCTTAAAAATATATGAGACTCCTCTCAAAGGTTCTGATGTAACTGGAATAGACTATGACCTAGGAATGGATGTACAAGCATATTTAATGTAGTCTTATATTTAGTCATTGCAACAGAGTGGAGAAGGTACAATTTACAGATGAGGAAATTGAGGCCCAGGGAGATTATTCAAGGTTGTACAGTTAGGGGATTCCAACCAAATATTTTTTCTTCTGAATCTGGCCTCTTAACCACTAATCTGTTCAGCCCTGTTATAATATCTTTATGTATCTCTCATATATTGAAGTGGAATAACACAAATAAAGCCTTTCTTAACCCTTTGTCCTTTGGAGGCTCAATTGTTCTTACTGCCTTTGTAACAAATTTCCCAAAATATTGTGTATATGTCCTCTTTTTTCCTCCTCCCATTTTCTTAAATGCAATCCAATAAAATTGAGATTGTTTTCTCAGTCCTCTTCATGCACCTTTGCTGTGTCTCCTACATCATTTTCTATCCTGCTGCTTTTTGCTTGGCTGCTGTACCCCCGGCCTCCTTCTTCTCCCTGAATATAGCCAAACACACTTCTGCTTTTTGACCTTTAATATTTTGTTTCTTACCCGCAATGCTCTTACAACCTCATAGGTGACTTCCTAATTGAATTTAAATTCCTGCTTAACTGTCTTACTAACAAAGTCTTCCTGACATATTTGTTGATTTGTCTATTGCCTTTCTTCAAGTGGAATAAAAAAGACAGATCTAAGCTTATACTCAAATGAAGATATATAGCTGTGTACTTTAAACACATTAAAGAATGAAACTGAGTTTCAGTTAAAGTCATTCATATTTAGGGAAAAAAAATCTTTGAGATACACATTTCTTTGTATTCCTTAGGTTGTAGATGAGGTTAACTTCTCACACATGTACAATTTGCTAAAGAATTTACTTTTATAAGTTTAACAGTTATTGTTGGAATAAAACCTTATTTTCATTCTAACTTTTTGACATTATTGACTTATATATGAAGTTACATTCCCAAAAAATTATTATTACCATTTTTTGGTAATAGGTATTGAATCTGCCAGTATTCTTTTAAATTTTTGGTATTGAAACTGTCTAAGTTACTGAGTAACCAGGCTTAAACTTGTGATTCTCCTGCCTCAGACTCCTAGAATGATTGGATTACAAATGTACTTCTCTATGCCTGGCAAAAATTGTATTCATGCTGAGTTAATGTAACTGTCTACCACATTGTGTCTCATTGGAATTTGAATATGTGTGATAGTTCAAACAAATTTTTTTCTTTTTTATCAAAAATGAGATATTATAATACCCATTGATCATTTTCTGTTATTCGGTTCAGAAAGCCCTAGAATTCTTTT
>PVJX010006755.1:26105-75497 GCA_004027295.1 Dolichotis patagonum
CTTTATACTATTGTGTTATGTTTGATATTATTGTAATTGAAACTATGCTCAACTATAGCAGAGTAAGAGATATGGCGTTAGATACTGTTGATGTCCAGTTGACTTAATGTAAAGTACTGTGTTGCCTATGTTGTCCTGTTCTGATCTGCTCTGTACTGCCCCCTTTTGTTTTATTCTCTTTTAAATTAAAAAAAAAAATTTAAATATTCTCAATTTGTAAGATACTTTTGAACTTGAAGTACTTAGTATTGATATTTTTGTTATTTTGTGTTTTATCAAATTTCTGCGATGCATTTAAGCATTTTAATGTTTTTTTCTTAATTTTGTGAAAGAAAATGTATTTCTGTTTTGATGGTATTTGTACTGACTTTATGTGTCATTTAAAATTATTTTTACATGTATGTACTCTCTCCAAATTAATTTTTTTTATTGCATTTTAGGTAAAAAGATAGCTGTATCAACTCAGGGAAACAATACCCTCTCTGTATTTTAAACATATCAACAGTGAAGCACCGATATCTGAGAACAAAGGAGCTTTTGCCAACTAACTATCATCACAGTTTCCAGTGATTGTATAAGCAAAAACAAAATACAGCAGACGCATGTGCCAACTAGTATAGGGGAATCCTTTCTTTGGATGCTACTTATGCAGAAGCAGTTTTAATATAGGTTATTTAAATTTTTTCTATACCAAATGAAATAAAAATGAGTGAAGGCCCCAGATTCTTTGTTGGACCTGAAGATACAGAAATAAATCCTGGAAGTTATCGTCATTTCTTCCACCATGCAGATGAAGAAGAAGAGGAGGAGGACGAGTCTGTAAGTTATTTGTTTGGTGGGAAACGAGGGCAGTGTAGGATTTTTACTGATCACTGTTAATGGAAAGTAATACTGTACTTTTCAATTAATATTTTCTTCATTTATAATTTGTTAACTTTTTATACTAAAAAAAGTATATTTTCTATGAGGTATGTTTTTGAGTTGATTGCGAATCAAGAAATACAATACTACTGTAAATATAATTAGGAGTGAGATTTCTAAGTGGTTTAATGATGCCTGTTTTAATTTCCTTCAGTGTGTGTAACAGGGTTCAGTATATTAGTGGCTTAGAGAAACAACTACCAGATATTAAAAAGCTCTTTTGTATATAAAGTATGTAACAAATATATCAAGATTAAGAAAAAGAAAGAAATCATTTTGAAGTTATTAGAGAAGGGGGACTACTTAAACAAATTCACTTAAGTTTAAAGTCAGTGAAAGTGCTAGTTGAACGAGGAGACACACTGCTCTTAACAATTCAGAAGTCCACAAAATGAGTGGCTAAAAGGAGAGGCTAAATCAAGTTGGTATATGTGTATGTGTTGTATTTTTTTTTTTGATATATTAGAATATTACACTCATACCGGATTTTAGGAATGACACCCATTTATCATGTTCTGCTACGGTTGCATCAGTCCTACATTTTTCTTACTCATTGCTTTCTTTTTATATTTGTATATGTAAGTTCATTGTAAACAACATTGTTTATATACATATATAAATATATATGTAATTCTACGTGTGTGTGTATATATGTATATATATATGAAATACAAATTGGACTGTCACTATTTTAAAAACTTTAATACAGTAGGCTTCAATACTCCTAAACAGGTAATGATTTTCAAGTTTTTCTCTTACCATTCAAAACTTTCTTCATACGAAATATATGTAAGTCCAGTAAGTAAAACATAAGAGAAAGCAGGGCTGCTCTGACTCCCTCAGACTAGAAAGTGCTGTTGACTCGGCCTTCCCTGGCCTGACTCTTTTCCTCTGGTGTTTTGAGCAGTGTCAGTCCCACTGGTAGATCCAATCCAGTCATCTTACACATGAAGGCTTTATCTCTCTTTCAAATCTACCCCTAGATATATCCCATCCTTTCAAGGCTTTATGTTTCAGAAACACCCAATTTTTTATTTGCATGTATTTATTCCATGCTGTTCTACACGATTTTGCTCTTGTATGTGCTTCTTGATTTCTCCAGCACACCTTTATGTTGGAGTAGCTGGTGAATTATGTTTTAATCTTCAAAATCATGCTCAGATTTCATGTTTCTTACTCTTTCCACTCTTCTTGCCCTTTTCCCCCTGAGAAATTTGATCACTTCTTCCTTAGTACTATGTCAGTACCTTGACATATGTACATCTGTTCCATTTTATAGTGTATTATTACTATAGTCTCTGTTATACTCAAAGTACTTTGATAACAGCTACTTTTGTATCTACTATCTTCAGCAGTTAGTATAGTTCTTAATGATAAGCTGAGTTTGCATAAATTTTCAGTTGTCACTTTCAGAGAGCTTTGATTCATTTCACCTATAGCTTCATGCAACGACTTATTCCCTATGTTCTTCTGTTACAATTTTAAAATGAACTTCTGTTTTGTTAGACATTAGATCTAACGTAATAACTCAGATTTGTTTTAAAAAATTTTTTGTGCTTCTTTTTACCTAATAAGAAAATTTTGTTGTGTCTTAAAACATAGATTTGTTTATTCATATTTTTAATGTGAATGTTTCTTGTTCATCTTAGCCATGAATAGATATTATATAGGTCTGTAATAACAGAATATTTTAGTTTTCCTTCTTTTTCTTTTCTTTTTTTAAGATTAGAACAATATGAAACATTAGGTTGAGTACTTTTGTCTTGGGCAAAAAACTTACAGAATATTAGAATGAGCTACACCAAATCTTTTTGATCAGGAATAAATTGAATAAGGGCATGTAAAAGTTCATACACAGAAGACATAAAGGCAGCAGGTCCTGGGAAGGTTACAATTTATAATCAAATCTAATACTGAAGGCTCAATTTCGTGAGTTAAAAGCAGCAATGTAGAAATGCAGTTCTAGGCATAAAGAACCATTTGACTCCAGTGCTATCCAATTTTATTCTTACATAAAATTAAATTCTTAGAGAAAGTTTAATACACTTTTGAACCTAGATTATGTCATCATGTGAAATATATAAAATCATGTAAAAGAGAGGAAATGACAAACTGAACACCACTTTGTACGGTTGATAAATCTCTAAGTACCTGAATGATAGAACTTTAGAATGAATCTTGAGTAATTTTATAAATCCATGTGGTACTGATTGTTACTGTTTCTGTATTCTGTCTTCTTAGTTTAGACTGATTCATGACATTTGAGCCATAAGTAGGAATGATTGTGAAGATTAGAGTATCAAAAAATCTTGGTATCTCTGTTAGCAATATAGCTTTCTTTAAAATTTCCACTGAATTTGTCATTTGTGACCAACTAATATTGTAGCTCAGTGGATAAAAAGACTGTACTGGAATGCCTCATAGCTTTGTAGTAGGTACTGCATCTTATTTTAGGTGAGGGTTTTTTTTTTTTTTTTGTGGAGACAGGGTCTCCTGTGTAGTCCAGGCTGGCCTTGAACTCCTGGCAATCCTTCTGCCTCTGCCTCCTGCGTGCTGGGATTACAAGAATGCACCACCATACCTGGTTTCAAAGAAATGTCTTTATCTTGCTTCCATTGACCTTCTTTTCAGTTGGATTAGATGCATTTCAGTGCTTCTTTCTCCTCTCTGTTCTGAGGAAGGTATATGAATGCTACCAGCAATGAAAGAAGGGATTTTTGTTTAAGTCTTAAGTTTGAAAATTGTGAAAAGGTTCTGAAAGTGGTTATCTAAAATTTCTCCCCACTTTGGTAGAAAATTTATTTTGTTCAAAAATTTTTATTATAACTTTTATGATTAATTTTTTTTTTGTTTTGTTTTGGTACTGGGGATCAAACTCTCAACCTTGTGCTTGCCAGGCTCGTGCCACTGAGCGAAATCCCCAGCCCCTATGATTAAAATTTTTGAAATGTTTTTGTTGGTTAAAGTCACTTTTATTGATTTATCACATCTACTTCTGAAATGAAGTTAGGACAGCTGTATTTTAGAGTTCATATTAAGTCGATCTGATTTTTATTTTGTTTCTGTTTTAGCCTCCAGAAAGGCAGATTGTAGTTGGAATATGTTCCATGGCAAAGAAATCTAAATCCAAGCCAATGAAGGAAATTCTGGAACGGATCTCCTTATTTAAATATATCACAGTAGTAGTATTTGAAGAGGAAGTTATATTGAATGAACCAGTGGAAAATTGGCCCTTATGTGATTGTCTTATTTCTTTCCATTCTAAAGGTATTAAAGAAGGGGGAATGTCTTTTCTCTTTTTTGATTAAAAATTATTATATAATTAATTATAGAATGTTGAATAAAACAAAAATAAAATTAACCCACTGTCCTAGAAAAGTGGTGTTAATATCTTGATATATTTCTTTCCAGCTTTCTTCTGTATTTTTTTTAATTTAGTGTCATAGTACTTGTGTAAGTATACATTTAACTTTTTTCACTGTTTTATCAAGAGGGGTTTTTAATCTCATTCTTCAATAACCTCATTTTTAATGTAGCTTAGTATATCATTGGATAGATGTACCATAACATATTTAACTAATATCTGAACATTTGGATGATTTTCAGTATTTAGTACTAAAACTAAGGTTGTAATCAGCTCTTTGAATGTTTGCATTTGAGTTCACAGGATAAATTGTGGAATTATTGCATATTTTAAGCCCTATGTTTTGATCATATAGAAAATGATCTTACTCTTCTTATATCTGTATTTATACTTCATTTCTTAAGAACTTAATATTTAAAATTTTAGATCTTACTAGCTTTTATTAATCAGTATATTAAGCTTAAGTATTATTTAATGATAAATTCCACTAACCAGAGTTACTGCTCAGTGTATGTCTGAAAACTTATAACCTAAAAATCTATGAGTTAAGTGAGTTGCCCATTAAGAACTATAATTTTCCACTGTAAATTATTCACATGATACTTAATCATTACTAAAATCTGTAGTCTGAGCTGTTAAAGTCCCACTTCAACAGGAGGAAGAGGAAGCATGCTTGAGACTTTGTGCTGCTCTAGTATAAATTAATTTTCATTATTAAATGGAGAGTCAAAGCTCTGATCTTTGCTGACCCTCCTTACTTCAGATAACTTTAAAAGTTGCTTATATTGAGGGTAAGATGTTTTTCCCTTACAGTCACATGATTTCTTTTGATAGAAAGAATCATGCGTTTGCCTCTGAAAGCTGGTGCTACATCCAAGCCACATCCCATATACTATTTCTTGATAAAGAAAATGTTTCTCTGTAACATCAGTAAAAAGAGAAAATTGACTATCGCTGTTTTCTATTTGTTAAATTCTGTTACAAGGCTTGAGGGGTTGGAAATATAGCTTAATGGTATAAGCACCTGCCAGGCAAGGGTAAGGTCCTGAGCTTAATTCCCGGTACACCTTCCCCCTCCAAAATGAGGCTTGAAATCAGAGACATTGAGACATCTTTCAAGAAAGAAATTCTGAGAATCCTCATAGAACTTTGAAGGATATGAAATTTGTGGCTGATTCTTAGTAGAGAGTCTCTGCTTAAATTGTGAAAACTAAGGAATTTAGGAATAAATCTTGTGCTTTGTTTTTAATTTTTAGTACATGCTAGTGCTTTCTCTTTAATTTTCTTCTAATTCAGAGCAAAAATATGGTATCTTTACTAATATACTTAGTATTCATTACTTAAATCTTAGTTGTATATGCTTGCTATTTTTATGCTTTTCTATAAAAAAGATATTTATTAAAATATTGTCACTTAAGGAATAACAGGTAGCATTTATTGAGCACTTACTATACCAGGTACTGTACTGATGTAATTTTTATTTAATTTCTTAAATATCCGTCTAGTAAGACTGGTATGCTAACTTATAGTTAGGACCGTAAGTTTAGCAATGTTAAATAAGTTTGCCCAAAGTTACATTCATAGTTAGTGAAAGATGGAGTCAGGTTGTGAACTACTTTATACTCTTGAATGCTAGGCTTGTCTCAGACTCCTGGCCCAAGCAGTCTTCCTGTCTTTGCATCCTGACTGCTTAGGACTATAGGCATTCACCTCCAGGCCTGGCTCTACTGCCTCTCTCAATGTGTGTTGATGGACACTACTGGAGACTTTACCATCCCTATCAAGAGTTAAAAATATGAATACTAAAGTTCAGAGCAGAGTGTGACAGTAGACTCCTGTAATTCCCACATTCTGTAAGGCTGAGTTGAGGATTTCAAGTTCAGGCTCCACCTGGGCAACTTAGAGACTTAGTGAGGTCCTGTTTCAAAATAAAAAACTGGAAAAAAAGACTGCAATGGCGCTTTTTGGAGAATCCTTGAATTTAGTCCCCAATATCAATCAATCGGTAATTCTTTAAATTTTTTATGCCTCTTCTTAGCATATATGCCATTTGATGTGTTTACATTGTAACTAGTACAATGAAAGTCTAGCAATTTTAAGAAATTAATTTTGTTGTCTAACAGTGACCTAGGAACAGCATGAGTGAGGCTCATTTATTTTATACTTGGAGCTTATGTGTTGCATGTGAGTTAATTTTTGTATGGGCTTTTTGAAACATACATAAGTTCTTTAAATATCAACTCATTTATATGGATAGACATGAAAATACCAAATGAAAAAGTTATCTATGCAGTGTATTTTTAAAATCATTAGGTGATTGTAAGATACTCTGCTATCTATATATGGATTTTTCTTTGTATATAAGGATATCAAATGACTTTGAATAGTCATACATCAAATAACATGTCAGGGCTCTAATTTGGTTATATAACCACTAACTTGGTATGCCTTATCAATCACATTAACTAGGAAAAAATGAGATTTAATACTGCAAAGTAAATCGGAGTCTATATATTCTATACATTTTATAGAAGGCAGTATGTGCATAATGAAGTTATGTTATGGGCAATGGCAACAATTGAAGTTGCTAAAGTTATAGATACCAATTTATTTTGAGATTGTACAGACTATAATATGTGTTCTTAGGGTTTCCATTGGACAAAGCAGTTGCCTATGCAAAACTCAGGAATCCATTTGTAATCAATGACTTGAATATGCAGTATCGCATACAAGACAGGTGAGTGGTGAAGTTGGCTAAATTAAGGGAATGAAAATTAATATTTATTTAGTATGTAGTACTAGAAACACAATGAATGCTAAGATATATAAAATTTTAAAAATATGCTATTATATATATTAGCATTCATTGAACAAACTAAAATAATATATTTCTGAAAGAAAGTCTTAAGAATATATTTATGTATTTATGTATTTTATTTAATTGATGTTTCATTGATACCTACCCTGACAATTTCACCAGCATTTTATTTTTTGTGTAACAAGGGGATTATATATGAAAATATTTTATAAAGTAGAGGACCCTATAATTTTCTGTTTTTCTATTTTTGTTTTTTTTTCTTTTCTGTCAGATAGAAGCATTAATACTATCTAAACATTTAAAATAGTTTTCTTAGGTTTGCACAAGTACATATTTATATGTATTACAGTATATACATTTGTAAGATCTGTGTTCTAAGATCTTTGAACAATTAAATCATAAAGCTATTCCATTATGGTAGCTATCATATTTTTGTATAGTAAACAAAGCATATAAAAAGTCATATTTTATAAACTAGAAATAACATTCTCTTAATGTTCTGTATATATTTCACCATAATAAATGCAGTTACCTAAAATTATTGGCAGCAATTCAGCCTCTTAGCAATATATTTAAAGATTATTTGAGCATAAGAATTTTAATGGTCAGGTTATATTCTATGAGTGGACCATATCAACTTTAACCATTTCTTTTTAGCATTTATATTCTTGCTTTAAAAATTGGCATTTTGATATGCTACAAAAAATATTTAATTTCTGCTGTCACTGATGAGCATTTCCTTAGAAAATATTTTCAGTATTTGAAATGATACATTTATTTTTTTAAAGAGGCTCAATGGCATTAATAGTAGTAGATAATAGTAGATTAACAGAACAGTAATATATTTTACAAAGTACAATAATACTCTCTTGTGAAATAGAGCATTAAAACAATAGGGATATTTTTCTTTCTCCTTAGGAGAGAAGTATATAGTATTCTTCAAGCTGAAGGTATTTTACTTCCTCGTTACGCAATTTTGAACCGAGATCCAAATAACCCCAAAGGTAAAAGTAAGAGATTTTAAGCAAGTTACCTTTTCCGCTGGACTTACTTTTGGCCACTTCTCTGTAATTATTAAGTAGGAGAAATTTAGAGAATTCATAGTATTTAACTTAGTATTTTTCTTAAGGATTAAAATAGCAAGCATTATGTTCAATTAAAATATGTTATTATTAGGTAAAAGGTTAACTGATAATTTAGGATTATTTGTCCTAATTTTCTTTGGTCTACATTTGACATATCGGAGAATCACAAAAGAGAATTTTCAAAATGCCTAGTAAATTTGTATTGATTAGGCAAGAGCAGGTGACTCATCTATGACATGCTATGATGCCAAGGGTAAATATCTGATAACTAGAAACTTTGAAATAATAGTATTAATATATGAAAGCACCTGCTATTCCTTTTCCTCTGTTTATCTAAAAAGTAGCATATAAGCTATTTGTGGGGGCAGGAAATAGGAGATATAAATAGAAGAGGAAGTTGCTGTGCTGAAGTACGCTTTCATCCATTTCAAAAGCACTAATTGCTAATGTAGATTTGCAAAGAGAAATGTTCTGCTGATGATGGTTACTGTACTGTGATATTAGTCTTTGGAGGATTGAAGAAAAACAAGATTTTAACCCTCGAAGCAAATTAGAATCCTGAGGGAGGTTTTAAAAAAAGGTCTATGCTAAACTCCCCAGCCCCCAAGATTCTGTGTCAGTAATTTTCCAAAAGCTTCCAATGTGAGTGATTATAACTTGCAGTCAGTCAGAGTTGAGAATTCTTGGTGTAAAAAAGGTTTATTTATTTTTTCCCTCTCTCATGAACGTTATTAAAACAAGGTAAATTCACTTTTGCTAGGAAAGCTTAAAAATAGTTTTGCTGGAAAGCAGAATAAATTGTATTTTTTTCTTCAGTAAACTGTACTCTAGATAGTATAATACGGTATATAATTTTTCCTGCTATTTGATTTGCAGAATGCAGTCTGATTGAAGGGGAAGATCACGTAGAAGTAAATGGGGAAGTTTTCCAAAAGCCATTTGTAGAAAAGCCAGTCAGTGCAGAAGACCACAATGTTTACATTTATTATCCAACTTCCGCTGGAGGTGGAAGTCAAAGACTCTTTAGAAAGGTGAACCTTCATAATTTTGTATAGTGTTCCTCATTGTGTATGGTTTATTAAAGATAATATAAATTTCATAGAAAGTAATCAAACATTTCATAAAATTATGATTAAATATTGAACTCTTTGAAATGTTTTGTTTAGAGCTAAATTCATAAAATTTATGTGAAACTGTGTTAGAAAAGCAAGCTGTCATGCTGAGTATTTAATTTTATTATGCAATATTCCTGCCTACAAAGTACCAAGATTTTACATGATTGTTCCTTTTATCTTTTATTTATATTTCTGTAAAACAAGAAATTCAGTTAATAGTAAGCAGTTTTAGAAAAAGTTCTAGAAAAATAAAGAGTTCATAGAAAAAGTAAAAAGCAATACCAGTAACTTTTACTTATATGAATGGATGTTTAAAGCAAATTAAATCTGAAATACAATGATAGCATATTATTTTTGAATTAGCAAATACAAAAAAAAATACTGAAGTAGTTGGGAATAAATGCAGTCCCCTAAAATTATTGGCAAGAATTCAGCCTCTTAGCAAGGTAATTTAGCAGTGTATCAGAATTAAAAGTACATCTATATAATCATGAATATGGTGGGTGGGGAGAAGAGGAATAAAAACTTAAAATGTGTTGCATATCTATTCTCTAAAATGAATGTAAACTTAATGTATTGCAAACATGTACTAATCAAATAAAATATAAAAAACACAATGATATACTATTTTAATAGCCATTATAGTTCCAAAATTAGAGCCTAACAATGTCAAGTACAGACAAGAATGTAGAATATCTGGCATTCTTACATATTGCTGGGGAAACTAAATTGTTAAAATAGTTTCTAAAAGATTTTGGCAATAGTGTTGAAAGCTGAACACGAACCACTTAGTAATTCCTTATAGACACAATTGTGCACATGTGATATGGTGACACTTAAAAAGTATTTAGAGCAACATCATCTTAATAACTAAAGCTTGGAAAATAACCTAAATACACATTGGAAAATAAATGCATTCTTGTGTATTTACACAGGAAACAGTTCTTTGTGTTCATTTTTTTTATGCCCCTTAACTTTTGTATAATTTACAGATAGCACAAAATAATACAGTACCAAATACATACTGAGCATTGTTAAATATGGATTAATTAATTATTTGAAAATTTCTAAAATGGGAATAGATAGTAAATAAGAGTTGCATTATTAAAATGAGGAAAATAATTTGGCTTTTATTTTTATGGACATCTTTTCTTTTCAGATTGGCAGTAGAAGTAGTGTTTATTCCCCAGAAAGCAATGTACGAAAAACAGGTTCATATATATATGAAGAGTTTATGCCCACAGATGGTACTGATGTTAAGGTAGGATTCAAAGTATATTTTTAAATTTTGTATATTATGTATATTCATAGAATGGATTAAAGTACAGATGCTCCTAACTTACAAATCAGGGTTACATCATGATGATAAACTCTTTGAAAGTTGCAAATGCCATTAATTCAAACACTATTTACAACACTTCGCATGCTGAAAATAGTAGATTAGTAACACGGTGTATGTTAGAGTACTATGCTCTCCATTGCGTGGCTGCCTGGAAGCTGTGACTCACTGACACTGCCGTGCATCATGAGAGAGTGTCAGACCACACAGTATCACAGGTTCAGGAAAAGACGAAAATTCAAAGTATGACTTCTACATGTCTGTATTTCTGTATTGTCTTTGTACCACCATAAATCAAGTGGGAAAAAGCCGCAAGTCAAACTATGTAGATTTAAATTTTGGATTTTGAGTTTACCAGTGGTCTCAGAAAAAGACACTCCTGTAGCTACTCATAACTTCTGTTCTATATGTCTTTCTTTTTCTTTAGAGATTTTTAGTCTGTTGTATTCCATGAGCTCCTTTGGCAAGTGGAAGCTCATGGAACCTTTTAAAAATTAATGTTCTTGACTAGTGAAACACACGTGAAATCAGACATGGTGGGACATGCCTGTCATCCCAGGACTAGGAGGCTAGGGAAGGAGTATCACAAATTTGACTCCAGACTGGTGAACTTAAAGAATGACAGAGACCCTGTCTCAAAGTTAAAAAAAAAAAAGTACATAAATACATATACACATATACATATATACATGTATATATTTATTTTAAAAGGGTAAAGATACAGCTCACTGCAGAGATCCTAGTTTCAATCCTCAGTATTTCAAAAAATAAATAAATAAATGGATAAAAATGAGGAAAGAATTTTTACTGGAGTATAGTTATTAAAATATGTAAAACTGAAATTTTTTATGTAATAATACATGTACAATTCTAAGAGTCTGATAACCACCAGTTTCCAAGTCACTATTATAAAGATATTTTGAGATCTGTGACAATCAGAGCATGGTACAAAAAAAAAAAATCCAGGAATCCAACTGGTAGCAAATGAGATCTTAAAGCATCACCTCTAGCATTTTTCTGATCAGAGCGTTCTTTCTAAAGTGTACATTTCGTCATGAACCAAACCTGTCCTTAAAAATTCTCTTACGAGTTCTCACTTGACTGCAAGATAAGAAGCAGATTCATAAGCCTGGCAAACAAGGTATTTTAGTCTGTCCTCTGTCTTACAAATCTCTTTTCTTCTGGAATGAACTATATCAAATAACTTTCCCTTACCCAAATACAGGTTTCATCCCTCTATTTTTATGTTCATTAACTCTGGTTAGTAGAATCTCTTTCCTTCTCTTGTCTGAATTCGTATCCATTCCTTTATTCCTTTTTAAATCTTTCTTAAGGGGGACAGTTTTTTCCTTTTCTAATGTTTTATAGTTATTTATCTCTCTTTTGTTAAAATGATTTGGGGAATATAGTGGTTGGAATAATAGTTTTCTGTAGAAAATGAAACCTCATCTTACCAATTTAGCCATATATGAGTAAGTAATTATATTCCAGTATGTTGAAAATTTTGGCACGTAAAATAGAAAGACATGTCTTTCTAATAATCTGGTCTGAACTGTTTTTATTGATTTTTTTCTTGGAATTTATTGTTCATGGTTTGATATTTGCATTATATATTTAACATTCATGGAAGGTTTATACAGTGGGTCCAGATTATGCTCATGCTGAGGCTCGGAAATCGCCAGCACTTGATGGCAAGGTAGAACGAGACAGTGAAGGAAAAGAAGTCAGATACCCTGTTATTCTCAATGCACGAGAGAAATTAATCGCTTGGAAAGTCTGCCTTGCTTTTAAGGTAAGATGTTCTGTAAGCCATTTGGCTCTTGTAAAAGGCATTTTAATTTACTTTTTTGAATAAGAAACATTATTTGGACTTAAAATTAGAGAAGTTAAGTTGAGAACATAATTAGTACATCTGAACCGTTCATGTATTTCTTGAGGGTTCTGGTAATGTTAATGTGCTGTACTGTAGTGCCAGTGTAGTATTCCTGTATTACATGAATGGAAATTGTATCTGTTTATTCAGAAATTTAAATCATACAGAATAATGTGGCTAACCATTGTTTAGGGTATTGCTTAACCTATTTTTAAAAATCAGTTGTATTATTTGTTAGGAATGCTAGTCTGTAGTAAGCTTTAGTAGATTTTTATAAATTATTTGATTATGCAAAGATTCCAAAACTTAAATGACTTAAAATTACCTTACACTAATGCTTTGATTATTTGAACATAAAATGTAGAGTATAAAAAAATTCTTGCAATTTAAATAGGAAATTTATACTTTTCAGTTGTTTTCTTTTATATAAATTTATTTCTAATATATATTTACTCATATATTTTATTTATTTTTTGTTTATTTTATTTTTTTTCTTTTTGAGACAGGGTTTCACTTCACTATGCAGTTCAGGCTGGCCTTGGGCTCACTTTGTAGCCCAGGCTGGTCTGGAATTTGCAACAATCCTCCTGCCTCAGCCTCCCGAGTGCTGGGATTACAGGTGTGCGCCACCACATCTGGTTTGCCAGGTTTTAGAAGATTTACCAAGATAATTGAACACTTTCCCTAGAATTTTTCCTTTTGAGGAAGAGGGATTAAGATGACCTAATTTCTATTAGTGTAAAATTTATTCATCAAAATCTTTAAGATTGTTTCTTCTTTAAGTGTCAAAGATATTTTGATATATGTCTTTATGTTGCTTTTCTAGTCCTTTGTGCATTATTATTCTATAGCTATTTCATGATCAAGAGCTTAAATAATTGTGCAGAATACATAATGTATCCTGAGAATATTGTTGTTACGAATAATTTATTTCATTTCTTACCATGAAGTAAACCAACATATAACAATAAACCTTTAGTCTTTTATAGAGTATATGTTCTAATAAGACTAGAAAACTGAATTATAGTAATTTAAATGTTAAAGTTTATAACTTGTTTTAAATAGCAAACAGTTTGTGGCTTTGATTTATTACGAGCGAATGGACAGTCCTATGTCTGTGATGTCAATGGCTTCAGTTTTGTGAAAAATTCCATGAAGTATTATGATGATTGTGCAAAAATACTTGGGTAAGTATTTATTAACTTCTTCTTTTTTGCATACTAGTTATTCAGAAATCAAATAATTGATAATATTAGATGAATAGGGTTTTTTAAAAAAACATTCTAGATTAAAACTCAGTGTTCATAAAATACATTTTCAAAGACTGTCAGATCCTGAACTGTATTTAAAGCTATCAAAGATAGATTTATTTATGACTATTATAAATAAAGACCTTAAGACTTTACTTTCGTAGATTTAGAAGTGATTAATCAAAACATCCACCAAAGTTTTACTTTGTAACAATAATTGAAAGATTTCACTGTCCTATTTGCTTATACAAAATTTAGCATATATGAGATTAATAATCCAGTAAAATAGAGATATTTGAAATTCAGGATTTTTTTTTTTCATTTTTGCATTTCTTCCTACAACAGTACTGGAAGTTTGAAGATGTTCTCATAAAATTATCAAATGAACATAAAAATTCATTGCACATAAAAATAGTACTTTTGTATTCATTGACCTGTTTCCTTAGTACCTTGGTTGAGAAGAATAGCAAGGCAAAAATGTTTTTTTTAAATTTCAAAGTATATGTGACAAAGCCATAGCAAACTTAATACTTTAAAATGTTTAATAATAGGAGCCATCTTTTATAGCATGTATGAAAGATTTGTGTACTTAATCCTTAAAATGAAATTGGGTATTTTTCACTAAATTGTAGCATGAGTATAAAGTACCAAAGACCGATATTACTTAGGCATGTTTACATTGTTCTGCTTATTAGTATAGAACTGATTTGTTAAAAGTAAGCATGATTTAGCTGGGGATTTAGCTCAGTGACACAAGCACTTGCCTAGCAAGTGCAAGGTTGAGAGTTTGATCCCCATTCCAAAAAAAGCATGATTTTTTAGTATGAGATTTTAGAGGTTCAGTGAATAATATAAAAATAATGATCAGTATTCACACAGAAAAGAATCTCGAATTCTAGAATGTATACAATTAGAAATGATCTAGTTATAGTGATATATTTAATTACAATATTGATTTATATTTTAAAACTAGGACGCATAAATCTCAAATTTGTGGCATTTTCTTAATGCTCTAATATAATTTAGAAGTAATAATCTGTTTTTTCTTGATCAGGACTGATTCTTTGGGTTAATTTTTATGTATTCACTAGTATGCCTTGTTTATTAAACTGTCCCAGCTCTATCTTTAAATGAAATACTTTTTAGTTGTTTTTGTTTTTGTTTTTCCTTTTTGTCTTGAAGAAACATTGTAATGCGAGAGCTTGCGCCACAGTTTCATATCCCTTGGTCGATACCCTTAGAAGCTGAAGATATTCCAATTGTACCAACTACATCTGGAACTATGTAAGCTTGGATTCTTTTCATCAGCAGATTTTTGAGTTTTCCTGTCAGTTAATCATATTGCAAGAAAAAATAAATTTTTTTATAACCATAGGGACTATATGATGTATATTTTCATATAATTCAGTCTGACTATGAAAGAGTAGGTTATATGCTTTTACAAAGGTCCACTAGACTAAAAATCTCTCACGTTTTTATAAATACAATCCTGGAACATTTTTGAATAATTAATAGACGTATATAATTAAGCCATAACACACAAAAAGGTGCCAATAAGTTTATTACTTAAATGTTCATAGTGGTCATACAACTTCAGCTCCTTCCACTTATATCTTGAGGTAAAATAATTAGGTCAATATTGCTAAAGTGTTTCTTAACATTTTACTAAGGAAAATTACGTATTGAAAACTCAGGTGTCCAGAGTTGAGGGATTTATATTAATGTGTTAAATGTCCTGAAAAGTAAGACTGGAGGAAAAACCATACAGTTTTGTTTTTAAGTCAGCATTTCTTACACTTCTTCACAATTTTTTCAGATAATTTTTACTAATGTGTTGCTGGATTCTGTTCAGCAGCTCACACTTCAGCAGTCAGACCTTAATTCAAGCATGCTTCTAAAATAGTTTTATCTTCCAGTAAGTGGAGTTTTAAATACTTGTTCTTGAACAGGCAAAATTTGGCAAATATATAAATATTATAGCCATCAGGAAGAGCTTTATTTTGCTTTGATTGGAAATCTCAGTCTATACTTGTCAAATGCTGTGGGGCAGATATTCAGAGATCAGATTCCATGTAATTTTATCCCAGAGTCAACACTGGAATCTCTTGGAATGAGGAAGTATTATATGTTTTACTATCATTGCTTCCTCTAGCTCTTAAATTATTTATAGGGTTTAGTTTCATATAGTTAAGACTAGCTTACTCTAAGTACTGTTCTTCATGGGGAAGAACTTGAAAAGGTAAAAGAGGACCTTAAATCAATGACTGGATCTTGATAGTATATTAAGCTGCATTACATAGCACAAATCCTTATTAAACAATTGAAAACATTTTTTTCTTAATTTCAGGATGGAACTTAGATGTGTCATAGCTGTCATACGTCATGGCGATAGAACACCAAAACAAAAAATGAAAATGGAAGTGAGACACCAAAAGTATGTCTCAAGAAGAACAATTTAACACTAATGATATAAATTCAAATTCTGATGCATATTATGTTCTTTGGATTAATACATCATATAGAAAACTTTTACTTGCTATATGTTTGGAATTAATATTTAAACCATTGAATGAATATAAATTTATTACAAGTAGTTGTATATGCTAGCATCTGGAAATTATTATGTTAGCATCCATAAATACCTGGTTTTCACTTATTGTTGTAAAGATATTCTCTAATCTTGGTCTGTCATTCTCTTGCATCGTATTCTGAGAATTATTGACCTCTCAGCCTTCTAGAAGAAAGTCAGTAGAAAGCTATTTCTATTCAATGCTTGATGGTGAAATTTGAAAACCTAAGTCATTAAGTATGTGTTGACAAGGTATTTGTTAGTTTGTATACACGTCAGAGAATATGCCATAGCATCATAACAAATTATGTATTTAATTTCCACCATGAGAAAACTTTGAAAAAGTAACATGGTGACTGTTAGATTGTTATGGTTTAAGAAGGTAGTAGGTTTTATAGTAAATGGAGAGGAGCAAAACAAGAAACAGTGGAGTGCAACTGTAGTTGCAGATACTAGGGAGACTGAGGCAGAGGCTCACTTGAGTCAGGGAACTCCAGGCCAGCCTTGGCAATCTAGGACCCCCATCTCCAGGACAGCAGAAAGTGGAGGAGGGATGTGGTACACTGCTGTCAAAGAGAAAACATAATACATGAAATTCATAGGTTTTCAGTTTTTATGCCGTATCTCTCACTTCATTAGTTTAAATATATGATGGACCAATTAATTATTGCAAGCGACTAACAGTGCTCTATTTTTTTTTTTTTAAGGTTTTTTGATCTTTTTGAAAAATGTGATGGCTACAAATCAGGGAAGTTAAAACTTAAAAAGCCAAAGCAATTACAGGCAAGTGCATTTAGTTTCTCATCGTATTTAAAATGTTTAATGGTGAAATGACATAAAAATTCAATTCTTAACTCTCTTTTGTAGGAAGTGCTTGATATTGCACGACAACTTCTTATGGAACTAGGACAAAATAATGATTCTGAAATTGAGGAAAACAAGTCCAAACTTGAACAACTTAAGACTGTATTAGAGATGTGCGTAACTTTTGGAGCTCTTAATTTTGATACTTCTCCATTTTTTATATGACTTTCACTTTAATATATTTTATTAGTACATATTAATTTTATAGAATACTGGGTTTCAGTGGGGTGTTTTCGTACATATCCTATTTTTTTTTTTATTAGTACTGGGGATTGAACTCAGGACCATGCGATTGCAAGGCAGGCACTTATACCGCTGAGCTAAATCCCCAGCTCCCTACATATCCTATTTTGATCATATCTATCCTATCCATTCCCTCCTTTACACACTGCTCCCAGCCCCCTTATTTTCTTCCTTTTGTCTAACAATAGTCTGCCTTCAGCTTTCATGTTATGTTTAATTTTTTTATAGTTTTTTATTCCACTTATTAGAGAAAACATGCAAAATTGTTTTTCTGAATCTGTCTTATTTCTCTCAACATGATGTCTATGATTTTGTTGCAGATAATATACTTTCCTTAATGGCTAAAAAATACTGCTATATTTTATTTCTTTAGTTTTTTTTGTTTTGTTTTATTCATTGATGGGTATATGTTGGGCACTGTGATTTGTGCTATAATCAATGTGGATTATATGAAGGTATCTGTCTAGTATGCCCACTTTAATTCTTTGGGTATACACCAAGGAGTAGTGGAATAGCTGGATCTTATGGTAGTTCTGTTTTTAGTTTTTGAGGCATCTCTACAGTGATATCCATAGTGGTTATACTAATTTACATATCTATTACCATTGTAGAAGGGTTCCTTTTCTGCTGTCCTCAGTCTAACTGTAGTATGTGGGCTGGTGAGGGCCCCATTGCTCCAGAGGTCTTGCAGGGTACATGAGGGATGTGGCAAACGTGACAGAGACAAATCCATGAAAACACTGGACACTGGGGAACGCAGAAAGGGCACCACATTCTGTATTGGAGTGGGGAGCAAGAGGAACCAGGTAATCTGGATGGGTTTAATTTAGGCCACTTCAGATCTAACCCACTCAGACAACTGTCTGTGAGGAGCCTGGCTGCTCAGCACAGGGCTCCCACTGCATAGACTTCTTAGAAGGTCTCTGCACCCTCCACAGTCCTTTGGTGGATTGGCCTTCAGGTTTGCCTTGTATGTGAGGAGTCACGTACATGTGCCTCACCCACTACACCCCCAGCTTTGTACTTTTCTCCCTGTTGCCTTTCCATTTCTTAGAGCTTTTTAGCTTTTTTTCTTGTCAAATCCTTCTTGATTTTTGAAGCGTTTCTTCTTTCTCTCCTCAGAATATAATTTCTCTTTTCTAATTCTTGACTCTTCTTGATACCTGGTACAGCTCAAGGAATTCCCCTAAAGAGGAAGTGGGATCTCTTGATTCTTGTCACAGAAAAAAATTCAGACACATCAGTGAGAGGTGTAAAATTATATTATTAAGTAGAATGAAAGGGAAACCTGCTTAGAGATAATAGATGATACACCTTTAACAAAGAGACATACTACTATCTGGGTTCAGGATGTGTGTGTGTGTGTGTGTGTGTGTGTGTGTGTGTGTGTGTTTTCAGATATCTTTTAAGAGTAGTAGTCCAAGATATTTTGCCTTAAAACATTCTTTGAGCCCTTTGAATCTATTTCTTTATCCTATAGTTACATTTCTGCCTGGTACTTTGTCAACTAAGCTAATTTGTGGATTTACATTATTTTAAAAGATACGGAGTTTAATGGGACAGGAAGAATAAAACAAGCCTAGGAAGCATAAGCAAGCATAGGGCAAAAATATAACTTGTGTTGTAGTCTGAGTTGCTATTTCCTTAAAAGTACGATTTTAAAATTATGCTTTTCCTTGTGTCCTTTTTAACTTATTTCCTTTGCTTTGTTACTATTCTTAGATTTGCATGAAGGTTGCTTCTATGTTTCCATCTTACCTTGGGAATCTAGTTTCCCATTTTAATTTCTTTCAGTTTGATCAGTTTCCTTATAGTCTTGTATATTTAATTATATAAAATACTTATATTTATATTTTTACATATTTCTGTGCCTTTTCATCTCTTCGGAGCTGTCTTCCTTACAGAAGATCTGTATTTGTTATTTTACAGTGAGTTAGAATAGCTATCTGTGGTACAGATTTTGTGAGGATTAATTTTTTTCTACATAGATTTAGTGTTTCTTTAAGAGGTTTCATCAATGATTAATATTGTCCATTCTGTTTGCCATTTTATTTTTCAGGTATGGTCATTTTTCTGGAATAAATCGTAAGGTCCAATTGACTTACCTCCCACATGGGTGTCCTAAAACCTCTAGTGAAGAGGAAGGTACGTTATTCATAATGCTTATTGTGTTTTACATGTATATATAGTGACTTTCTATACCATGTTGCTTATTTTTGGACCATCTTCTAATGAATAATTGACAGACTGGCATGCTGAATTAAAAATTGAGTATACAGTGTATATCTAAAATGAATTGGTATGTTTCTTCCACTAAAATGAGCACTGAAACAAGGTTGGTATCCTGTGAGCAGTCAACAGAAAAGTCCACAGATTCATGTACTTTTTAAAAGGAAAAAGCAGGGCTGGAGCAGTCATTTAATGGAGAAATGGCAGATGGCAAATACAATTATAATAATACTAATAAAACAGGTCCAATATCCCTTACCTGAAACACTTGAGATGTGTGAGGTTTTTCAAATTTTAGCCTTCTTTAGATTCTGAAATGTTTTCCTGTGCAGCATGAGATATCTTAGGGATAAGACCCATTTCTAAACCCAAAATTCATTTAGTCATATACATATATGTATGCATATGTATGTACCTTATGTGTAGCCTGAAGAATCTTAATAAAATATTTTTAATAATTTTATATGTGAGACAGAGTTCCATGGTGTGGAATTTTCCTCTTGTTGCATCTTGTCAGGGGTCAGAAAGCATTAAAATTTGGAGCATTTCGATTGTAGAATTTCAGATTAGGCTTGCTCACCCTGAATAATCTTTCTTTGTCACACTAACAAAGAGCTTTTTCTTCTTTTCTTTAAATGGTAATAAAAAGTTTGATATGAATGCACTGTGTCAGGATTTTATCTGCTGGTAGAAGTGTAAATTGATACAACTTTTTAAACAGTGATTTGACAGTCTGTATCAAAAAATTCAAAAAGATGTGCTGCTTTTATCCTAAATCTAGGTACTTGTAGTAATTGATCCCAATTAAATAATCAGTGTTTAGAGAAAGATCAGTCTGTAGGAATATTCATAGTGGCATTATTTATTGTAGCAAAAATTGAACTAGTAAATATCTTAAATTCAAATACATGTTTGCATTTGTTAATCCTCATGCATTTAACATTTGACCTGTTGCTCTTGTCACACTTTGTGATTACAAACAATATAGATTAATTTTCTATATTCATGTGTTTATAATGAAAAACTTCTTGTAAACAAATATAGTAACAATATAAGTTACCTGTATTATCATTTCCTTATGAGCCTGCATGATAAAGCATAAACTGCTGCTAACAGGCCCCCAGAGAAAGCACGATTCTTTATCCCCTTTTATGAATCAGTATTAATGATTATATTTAATGTGTATAAATTTTTAAAATTACCTTTGTTTCTACACTTCAGCACAGAAGTTAAGCCCATGATGAAGGTCAAAATTAAGTGCAGAAACTCACTCACTTAATGCTATTTCCCTCATGTGTGAGAAAATTAAATGTGGAAATTACAAAGACTGTACAATTCAAAAACTACTCTTGACTACATTTCATTGTTTGCTAAAATTTGAATTAGGGTAAATTTTAGGCTGTCATCTTATACGTCTTCCTAAAAATTATGCAAATCACTGATTCCCAATCATAAAACACGCATTGCAGCTAATATATTTTCTTTTATGTGACAGCACTGTAAAAGGAACTTGATAAAAACACAGATCAGTTCTGGACCCTGGTGTCAAGGAACTCGTGGTCTGTCAGACTTAGCATAACTATGTTAAATGCATTGGATGAGTCATTCCCTGTAAGAGTAGAGAAAGGAGACGCAGTACTTCTGCTGACAATTGGGAGCCTTCTAAGCTGGAAAGATATTCTGAATTTTAGGAAGATTTTCCTAAGTAGACCAAAAGGTATTCATGATGAGTGCAAGAGCCTACAAAGATAGGCGGATTTAGAGAATAAAATAATTTACTGTTGAGATTCCGCTGCAGAAGAGGGCATAGATGAAAATAATTAAGGTTGAGGCATGTCTGTTTAAAGAAACATACCTAACATTTGTTTTATTTACTTACAATATTTTAGACAGCCGAAGAGAAGAGCCATCCTTACTGTTGGTTCTAAAGTGGGGAGGAGAGTTAACCCCTGCAGGCAGAGTCCAGGCCGAAGAACTTGGAAGAGCTTTCAGGTGTATGTATCCTGGAGGTCAAGGTAAATCTGGGAATTTCTTAAATTTGGTTAAATTTATGCATTTCATTTTCAAATCTTCAGTACTTTTTGATGCTAGTAAGTAAAGGAATCAGTGAAATAAAAATATAGCTTAAGTGATTCGAGGATTTATTTTCAGGAGATTATGCAGGATTTCCTGGTTGTGGTTTACTTCGATTACATAGCACCTACCGACACGACCTCAAAATATATGCCTCTGATGAAGGGCGAGTCCAGATGACTGCAGCTGCTTTTGCTAAGGTATCAATAAGTGGTTTTTTAAGTTACTAGAATTTTTACGTAATATGGTAGTTTAAAAGAGTTTTACTGAATCAGGATTTAAAAATTCCAAATTTGGAACTTCCAAGCTGTCAACTAGCAGTGATAAACTATAGGTTATGTATTATGAAATTTAGTATAAAACAAAATTATGATATCTTCTGTTATTCTACATATAATATTTAAACTGTTGGCTTTGTTTAATGGCTTTGTTTAGGGGCTATTGGCTCTGGAAGGAGAGCTTACACCCATTCTTGTTCAAATGGTGAAAAGTGCGAATATGAATGGTCTTTTGGATAGTGATAATGACTCTTTGAGCAGTTGTCAACAACGTGTGAAAGCTAGACTTCATGAAATTCTTCAGAAAGACAGAGATTTTACTGCTGAAGATTATGAGAAGGTTGGTCTTAGCACACTTTTATATTGTGAAATACTACATGCAGAAAAATGCATAAAACCTAAATGTTGAGTTTGTTGTATTTTAAAACAAATACTTTTAGAATCACCAAGGAGAGAAATAGAACATGGAAAAACTCTGCCCCGTCCCTCCCTTCACAATGGTAATCCATTCCTATCTCCTAGAAATAATTATGTTTCTTCTTCTGTAACCTTCCCATATCTAGAATATCGTAATTATTTCAGTTAGTGTCCATATGTAACCAGTGTAGTCAAGATTTTTGACAGCTTATTTTGCAATTTATGTATTTTAATTGACAGTAATTGGACATATTCTATACAGCATGATATTTTTAAATATATATACCTGTGGTGTGGCTAAAATGAGCTAATTAATATGTGTACCGCCTCAAGTCTTGTCATCTTTTTTGTGGTAAGAACACTTCAAAACTACTCTTTTAAGAATTTTCAAGAAGAAAATGCATTTCTATTAATAATAGTCACTACATCATGACCATATTCCTTTTTTCAGATCTCACCACTTTTTGAATTTAGAGATCTGCTCAATGTCTTTCTCCTTGTGGTACCTTCAATTTTTACTTCATTTCTAGCTGATGTGCTTTGTTAGCCAGCATCATTCTTACCTCAGTTTCATGTTTTTTCAGCAAGTAATTTTAGAACATCTTTCCACTGCTGGCAGCCCTCCATTTGATGGTCAAACACACCTTTTACTGCACCGATGAGAGAAATGTAGTCACTGAGTTTTGAAAACTTACAAAACTCAGCAAAAGCTTGTTCTTGATGTTTGTGATCTATTATCTCCTGACCTTCTGGAAGCTGAGACAAATCTCTAGATAAAGGCATGTGAGCCTCAGAATTACCTAACATGGCAGCGTACTTTTAGCAAAGGCTGGAAGTTCTTTTCTGTGACAGATGGAGGCTTCAACACTGGCATGGAGTTTCCTAAGTCGCTAGTCAGAATCCTCAAATTGCTACTGCTTTTCTTCAAACTGCGCTTCTGATTCATTCATTTTGAATCCCATTTTGTGGACAGCTTTGGCAGCCCTGTTCAGATCCTCAGTATTTCCGCTTCACTTAAAGCCTGGATATTATCTGTTCTTGGAAGCTCTGAAGTTTCCAACAGCTGCCCAAGGTCCTACAGTATAGTTGAGTATTGTACCGTTCTTTGAAGATACCTTTCTGGAGCTACTTTGATTTTCACCAAATTCAGTAGATGATGAATCTTTTTTACCTACTTTGACCTTGGTCATGCCTGCCATACTTTTTACTGAAGCTGAGTTGTAATCCTGTTTTCTTAATTTTTGTTTTATTATTTATATTAAAGGAGTCTTATACTCTTGTCTTCAAGTGTTTCTCCTTTTCTTAGTTTCAACTCTTTAATTTAGATCTTTGATTTATTTTGAGTTGATTTTGTGTATGATGACAGGTAGGTGTCTAGTTTTATTTCTCTGCATATAGATATCCAGATTACCATTCATTAAAGAAGCTATCTTTTCTCCAATTTATGTTTTTGGCATTTTAGTTGAAAATCAATTGCCTGCATATTTATTTCTGGGTTCTCTGTTCTTTCCATTGGTTTATGTCTTAGTTTTTATGCCAGTACCTTGTTATCTTGGTTACTATTACTCTGTATAATATCTAGAGATCTGGCATTATGATGCTTCTAGCTTTGTTCATTTTGCTCAAATTTTTTTGGTATCTTACATGCTCCCATATGAATTTGATTGCTTTTTCTGTTTCTGTGAAAGATGCATGCTATTGGTATTTTGACAAGAATTCTATTGAATCCACAAACTTTTGCATAGTGTGAACATTTTTAACAATGTTAATTCTTTCAATCCATGAGCGTGGAGAGTCTTTCCACTTTTTTGTCATTAAGTTTGTTTCATCAGTGTTTTCTTTCATTGTGTAGTTAACGTTCTTGTTTAAATTTATTCTTAGCTATCATTGTTACTATATTGCTATAATATTAATATATTATTGTTATTGTAGTTATTGATTTCTTGATTTTTTTCTGGGCAGGTGTTTTAATTGGTGTATAAAAATACTATTGATTTTTGTATATTTAGTCTTTGTTCTGTTCTAATGGAATTGATAAATTCAGTAACGTTGCAGAACAAAGACTGAATATACAAAAATCAATAGTGTTTTTATACACCAATTAAAACACCTGCCTGCGTATGAGACCTTGTCTCAAAAAAGACAAAAAACAAAGCAAAACAAAACAAAAAAAAAACCTATTTCTTCACTGAATTTCTCTTTCTTATGAGTTGTTTTCCTAATTTCACTAAATTATCTGTATTCTCTTATATCTCATTTAGTTTCCTTAGAATAATCATTTGGAGCTCTTTTTCAGGCATTTTATTAATCTTTATTCTCTAGAGTCTGTTACCAATGAGTTATTGTGTTACTTGGAGACATTATATTACCTTGCTATTTCATACTTCTTGTAAGTCAACATTGGTATTTGCACATATGGCACATCTCTTATGTCTGTCAGTTTTATCCTGTGGTTTTTTGTAGTAAAAGACTACCTCCTGCAGAGGTATCTTGTGCCATCAGTTTGATATGGCTCTAGTTCCAGTTAGGTGCAATGATGTAGCTCCATATAGCTTCTTTCACTGCAACTGATTAATTTAGGTGTGATACATGCAGAAATGGGTCAAGGAGCCTGTCAGTCTCTGTGGGTCATGCAGGGATGAAACTAGTCCAGCAGGTTGCCTTGTGTGACTCAGTGTATGCAGTCTTCACAGGGTCAAAGTGCACGCTGGGAGGAAGTATGTAGGCGTGAGGATAGGACACAGGTAGATTATATATCAGAATGGTTCTACTGGGGATAGAAGCAGCCTACAGTGGAGCTCCCTAAACCCTACATGTATTTCTCAAATAACCAAATAACCAGAGATGTTGAACATTTTTTCATATATTTATTTCCCATTTATATTTTTTCATCAGAGAAGTGTATACTCATCTCATGCCCATTTTTGAATTGGGTCTTTGAATTTGGGAGGCCTGATTTTGTTCATTTCTTTATATGTTCTAAATTTAAGTCCTTTGTCTGAGGGATAGTTGACTAAAATTTTTTTCCCACTCTGTTGGTGATTTCCTTTCATGGTCAAAAACTTTAATAAGATGAGATCCCAGTTTCATCTCAACCCAGAAAGAATGTCTATCATCAAAAAAATCAACCAATAACATATGCTGGCAGGACTGTGCGTTAAAAAGAACCCATCTATATTATTGGTGGGCATGTGGACTGGTGCAACCAGTGTGGAAAGAAGTCTGGAGATTCCTCAGAAAACTAGGATTAGAGGTCCTATTCGACCCAGCTATTCCCCTGCTGGGTATTTTCCCAGAAAAATTTAAAACATCATGCTACAGTGATACATGTGCACAGATGTTTATAGCAACATAATTTGTAATAGCTAAATCTTAGAAACAGCCTAAGTGCCTCTCAACTAAGGAATGGATAAAAAAGGTAAATGGATGCATCTCGAGACCATACTCATAATGAAATTAATGAGACCCATATGTGTAAACATTACCTTGTCTCACTAGTGTGAGAAAGTGAACAAAGTAAATAGGATCCAAAATGTACAACAGATACTACAAATTGGGAAGAAACTGTTCAAAAGAGAAGACAAACTGTGATAGGAAAAACGAGAAAGGAATAAAAATAAAATTAAAAAAAAATATATATATATATGTATACACACAAGTTAGTTAAAATACTTATACAGCTGTTCCTTGAAAAGAATGCTTTTTGCTGATATCTAGAGAAGATACCACGCCTAGATTCTGTACTCTGAATAACTACTGCGAAGACAACAATACACAACTTATCAAGTGTTGTAACTGTCCTACTAACCTGTTTTGAAACTCAGTTTCGTGATTTTGGTTATCCTTTGTTTCTCTTTAAAAAAAAAAATCTACATGCAAGCTGCAGTATTCCACAGCAGCAAAAATTTCAAGTGACCCTGGGAGCTGTTGAGAGATTCCTGTTTACCTTTCCACATCAATAGGAGGATATTTCTATTTCCAAGGAGCCCAGACTGTGGCAACAGAGTAGTGAGTGAAACATACGGTATTTTATTCCCATCTTTACAGAACCAACTTAAGTCTTCTGGTTCCACAGCTTCTCCATTTTATACTCCAGGGTGCATCCCAAATATTCTAGGCAAGTTGCAGCTGTTTATTCCGTGCTATTGGCTTTTGTAAGACAGAAGCACTCACCTCGCTCTATATGGCTATTTTGCCAGAAGTCTAACTTACAGTTTTAATTAGTTTTTATTACTTCTTTAATTTTAAGGCTTTCGTTTAGAATTTTTTTTATGAATGAAAAATAGTATAGTAATTCTATTAGTGTAAGTCTGCTAGTGGTGAATTCTTGGGGTAATATTTTCACTGATGTGAAATTTTAGGATGATGCTTGGCAGTCATGTTTTCTTGAGAAGTCAGCTGTTAGTCTTGTTGTTACACCTTTGCAAATAATTTTTAGTAGCTCTTGCCTTTAAACATTTTACTTATATTTTTTATTCATAGCAGTTTTATGTTACATGTCTAGATGTAAATCATCCTTGTTCCCGCTAGTGGTTCTGGCCACTAACTCTATGTGCTAGACTATTGCTCTGCCATTGAACTGCATCTCTAGCCCCTGTAGATAAATTTATTTTTTGTTAACAGTTTATTAGGATTCCTTGATCTTTGGTTTGATATTTGTCATTGGTTTTGAAAAGGTTTTTTCATATATTCTTACTTTCTTCTGAGTCGTCTCCAAATGTATGTTTGTTGGAGCTTATTACTTTGTCTTTTCTTACCCATAATTGGTATTTTTTTCCTTTTTTTTTGTCTCTGTGCTTTATTCCAGATACAATATTCTAATCCATATTTTAATTTACCAGATTTTTCTCCAGTTGTCACTAATATGCTTTATAATCAACTACTCTATTTTTTATTCTAGAATTTTTATTTGCTTTAAAAAAATTGTCAATCTTTGACTTTCAGTTTTCTCCTATCTTCTTGAGCATAAAAAATCTTATTTTTTAGGTTTTTTTTGGAAAATCTAGTGGCTGAGTCTCTTTTGTTCTGTTACTGTTGTCTATTGAAAGACCTTTATATCTTATTTCCTTATGTGTCTGAATATCACTAGTTGTAGGTAGATATTTTATTTGCTTATGGAAATACATTGAGCTTAAGATGATTTTATATTCTGGTATTTTGATTTGTTTCTGCCCTTCCTGTGAACATAGCAGTTGCCTTAAATAAGTTTCAAAAACAGATCTTTTGGGGGCCTACTAATTGAATTTAACCCAGTCTGCAGTTTGGTGATAGGTTGATTTGCTTCCGATTCATCCTCAGTGTTTTAACCCTGGATATAAGGGACTTACCAGAGTTCCACTTTCAGTGACACGTGAGCACAAGTTTTTCTTTCTAGCCCAACATGGTTATTAAAGCTACTTCTCTTCTCTTTATAACCAAGAAATGTTTTCAGGACAAAAACACTCTCTCTGTAGGTCACTCACTCATTGAGTTTTGCTGTCCTAAACTTGTTATCTCTGCGTTCCGTTAAAACCAAGATTCAGAAATTCTTTCCCCAGGATTTTTACTTACTTTCAGCAGTTAGATTGGTCCAAGCTACCTCATCCACCATAACCACAAGTGGAATTCCACTTTGCATTTTTTATTTTAGTAAGAACTTATTTCATGTGGTAAATAACTTGCCAAGCTAAGTGTCAAAACTAGAGTCTGCAACTGTATTACACATTGCTGGCTTTTGCTGAATGGAGAAAGAACTCATTTCAGAGGTATAATAGCTTAGTGGTTAAGAACATGAGTTCTACAGTCAGACTACTTGTATTTGAATCCTACTCTTTCATGTACTAGTCATTTGATCTTAAGAAAGTTGCTTACTCTCAGATCTAGGTATCTCATCTGGAATAAGGAGATAATAATAGAGGTTTAGTATAATTACATTTAATATATGTCAGGTGGTTAAAACCACATCTGCATGTTACAAGTCTATAACCACTCATCAAATCTCAGGGTTTAGGTTAAAGTACTTTTGCCAGATTTTCTTTATGGGTAATCAAATCTATGGGTAGCTAAACTTCATTACTTCTATAACATGAATTCTGATGCTTTTACCTTCTCCTTGATCCTACCATATTATGAATGTCATCTTAATTTGTGGAATGAAATTATTTTGGAAAATTTCATATGTTCTCTTGGATAGCTAGTCATAACCTGTTATAAAATATATACTTTATTCCTTTGTAGCTTACTCCATCTGGAAGCATTTCTCTTATCAAATCAATGCACTTAATTAAAAATCCTGTGAAGACCTGTGACAAAGTTTATTCTTTGATTCAGAATTTGACTTCTCAAATCAGACATCGAATGGAAGATCCAAAATCATCAGGTAAAAATGCTTTTTTCAAGCATAAAATAAATAACCATCAATGTCAGTTTAAGAAATCAAACTTCTCTGAAGATCAGTGTATAGTGTGAATTAGTATGTATGCAGCAAAGGAATAATAACTAACTTATGGTTGCTTTTATCCATGATAATATGAAAAACACAATAGAACATTCTCATTTGATTAGTTATTAGTATTGTTAGATAGTTACACAGTGCATAGGTAGCATGAGAAGGAGGAGCAAACGATGTTCAGAGCTCTGGCTCCCAGGTTAGCTTGGTTAACACCTGGGCAACTTTGACATCCTAGGTACTTTTTACTAGTGCACTCCTATCATTTGAACAGTTTTAATTTCCAAGACTTAATTTCCAACTGCTAAAGGTACTTTTCCTTTTCTATTATAGCAATGTAGTAAAAATAACAGTAAAGTCTAAAACATGGAGCAGGTCTTTAAAAATATAGTTTTCAACCCAAGTTTTTATGCCATTTTATTTAAGACTAAAAAATACTTGATTGCTAATGGGATATGTCTATAGTAATATTTTGTAGCTTCTTATAGTTCTACTTCTATAACCTTTAAAGTTTCTGATATTATGATTTTAATGTATATTCTTAATCAGATTTTTAAGCTGAATGTACTACAATTGTTATGTTGTTTTAGATATTCAGCTTTACCATAGCGAAACCTTGGAGCTTATGCTACGTAGATGGTCCAAGTTGGAAAAAGACTTTAAAACAAAGAATGGAAGATATGATATTAGTAAGATTCCTGACATATATGACTGTATAAAATATGATGTCCAGCATAATGGTTCTTTGAAATTAGAAGATACAATGGAATTATATAGGCTTTCAAAGGCATTAGCAGATATTGTTATCCCTCAGGTAACTAATTCTTAAGAACCAATTTCTTATGTATTTTAGAAATGTCTAAAGCTGGTTTTCATGACTAGAAAACTTTTAAGTTAAGTAACTACAATTTATATTATAAGCCTTGTGTTTCGCTTATGCTAACCACATGTGATTTCCTAACATTTTGATTTTAGGGGCTTTTTAAAAATAAATTTTATTATTAGAGCAGTTTTAGGTTGATGACAAGATGGAATGGAGGTGTGAAGATCTTCCATATACCCTTTGCCCCTACACACGCACAGTCCTCTCTGCATATTATGAGCATCTTCATCAGAGTAGAATATTTTTTATAACTGACAAACCTTCATTGACATATCAGTGTCACAAGAGGTCTATAGTTTACATTAGGATTCTGACATATTTACAATGATGTGTACCCATCATTACTGTATTATACAGAGTAATTTTACTGCCCGAAGAATATAGTAACTTTTTAAAATTTAAGAATTTGTACTCTTCAAGAATAATAATATGCTAACAAACAGCTGAAGACAGTATAGAAAAAAAATCACTTGGGGCTGGGGATTTAGCTCAGCAGCATAAGTGCCTGCCTGGCAAGCACAAGGTCATGAGTTTGATCCCTGGCACCAAAAACAAACAAACAAACAAACAAAAAACAAAAAAATCACTGAAGAAGTACTTATCGGGTACCTACTATGCATGTACCAGTTTTATGTTTTGGAATTCTGTGGGGAATAAGAAGAAAAGGCAACTGCAGCCCTAAATAAGAATCTCTTCTTTGTGAGCCATGGATATAGCTTACTAATAGAATATTTAATTTGCATACATGAAACCTTAGGTTAAATCCCCAGCGCGCACACACACACACACACACACACACAAAACAGGTATAAAAAAGAAAGAAGAATGGCAAGTCTTTTTACTGGATATGGAAATATTTGAAAATAATATGTAGAGGTCAAGTTGTGAGTCAGTCTTTTGGGGGAGCTGGGGTCTTTTCATTAGAGGATGATAAAAGTGAAAGTGTAATCAGAACTCAAATAAATGAAAGGTAGTCAAGCAGAGAATCAGTTTCATGACAAAGGAACACGTTACAAGTTTGATATCAAGAATATGTTACAAGAGAAAAGCTCCAGATGCCATTTTAGGTTCTTTTCCCAACTCAGTTACTAACAATGATTTGGATGTTATAAAGTGGAGGCTGGAGTGGATCAGGTGCTGAAAATATGGGCTGAAGTTAAAAGGTGGGAAAAGTGAGACACATGAAAAGGATAACTATCAATAGAAGTTCAAATAACCTCACTATAAATACCCATAAGTAAAAACAGTTAAAACAATGCCAGTGTGCATTTTCTGATATTCACAGATAGTCCATATTAACATGTTCCTTCAGCACAAAGGAACAATATATTCACTTGGTCAGATATGTAAGTTGGACAGTTTTACATACTATAAAGCAGTGATTTACAAGCATAAATCCTTTTTAAAAGTGGGTAAAAATATCTTGATTATCAAGAATATGCCTTTCAGGCTTACTTTAAGAAATATGAATGTAGAAAGTAAGTCTCATTCTCTGATAGTTTCTTTTGTTTATCATTTCACTTTTTGGAATTGAAAATGTGCTGTTAGCTTAAAACAGTGATAGCCGGAGGTAGTGGCTCATGGCTGTAATGCCAGCTTTTGGGGAAGCTGAGGCAGGAGGATTGCAAGTTAGAGGTCAGCGTAGGCAATTTAATGAGACCTTCCCTCAAAATGAAATTTAAATAAGGTGCCAATGAGCACCTTACTGGTAGACCTTACATGAATGAGGCCCTGGCTTCAGTCCCAGTACCATACACAAAAACATTTTGTTATAATTATTGTTATAGTTTTTCTTCTTACTGTTTGAAATGAAAAAGACAAATTTTAATTGTTTAAAAATTTTAATTTTCAAAGTAAAAGTTTTGTTTTTATAATATGGGATACTTGGAGATTACCATTAAAATGAATACAAAATTCTACAGTCTTCAGTTTTTTTTTTTTTTAACTCTGTGGTTAAAAAAAGATATCTCAATCTAACACTGACTTGATTATAACTAAATAAGTAAATTTACTGAATTAGTATTGATCTTTGTTATCAAGTTCAAGATAGAAACTTATTCAAACTTTCCTACTGAAGAATATTGATATTCTGAGTTTACTTTGAAAGTGTGATTTGTTTCATCAATTTGAATTGCTTTGACATTAGCCCAGGCTTAATGTCTAAGTTGATGCATTTATGTTTAGTGAGGATTATTTAGAGGTACATCTTTTAACAATTAGGTTTAAATATTTTATGGTGGCGATTTGTGTTTTTCAAGATAATCTTTTCATACATCTAAATATATTACCTACTTAGTGACTAAATATAGAAATACTTTTTCTGTTTGTTAGCATAATCACACCTGTGTCATTACATAGTTTGATTTCATTCCTTTAAATTTTGCTACTAAATGCGTAGAACATGTTAGATTTGAGAATGAAAAAATTGTTTTAGAGTTGAAGAAATACACCACATCCATGTTGTTTAATTTTTCATAATGAATTGCTAAAGCATCATAACTAAAAGAAGCACTAAAGATTAATGTGATTATCTAGGATTTGAGCTATCATTTGTGTTTTTTAAAGTAATTCTGCAAGCTCAGCTGTTCTCAGTATCTATTACAGCAATTGTCTGCTGAAATCTGTTTAGATTTTCCCAATAATCTTAGAATTTATTGATAATACCTCTAAAATTGTTTTTTGGGGGAATAAATTATTTTTGCTATCTTGGTTCTCTTAAGACAAAAATGATACCCAAGCCTCCAGGAAACAGTCCCATTTTGAATGAATTCTTAACCTTAAAACCAGGAGACTTTTATATGCATTAGTGGAGTTAAATTGAGGGGAAGAAAACTTGGACTTATCTCCCTAATTTTTTAGTTTGATAGGATTTTCGTGGCAGATACTTGGAAATTCTTTTTTCTTTTTTAAATAGAATGCTGCATTTAGTTTAGTTAAATAATAACTTGCTTTAGCCTTCGTGAGTCCAAAAATTGAATAAAATGCAGGTATTTTCAACCACTGAAAAAAGTAACTAAAATTATAACCATTTATAGTAGTAATTTACCATGATAATATTATTTAAAGTGGAAGAAGTATAATTTTATATATGGTCTCACAGATGAAGAGTAAACTGAGATTTGACCAACCAGTAAAATATATAAATTTTTAGATTATTTAGAGAAAATGAATGCAAGCTAACAAAATGTCACTGTGTAAGAAAAATGTGTATATATCCTGGCATATTTCGTGCCTCTAAAAAGATGTTTCTTCTCTTAAATTGAATCACTTTGTACCTATGTTAAATGAACTAAAATTTGAAGGTGATTTCTTTGGTTAGCTGTTAATTATGAAATGTGGAGGAGTCTTCATAATAGCATTTGCCATGTAAAGTCCAAAGACATTGTCTTGGAAATCACTGTAGAAAGCCTTTAACCAGCCTCATCTGATATCTTAACCAGTTCTGTTTGTGGCAGAAATATTGCAACTACATATGAGAACATAGGTTTCTAAGAATTACTGTGTTCCAAAGAATGGTGGCAGATGAGCAATAAATGTGTTTTACTTAAAAAGTAACATATCTTTGTTATAAAACTGAAACATATGTGTGTTAAGAAAAAGCTCATTAATGGGCTGGGGATATAGCTCAGTGGCACAGCACCTGTCTGGCAAGCACGAGGTCCTGAGTTCAATTTCCAGTACCAAAAGAAAGAAGAAAAAAAAAGCTCACTATAACATTATCAGCTAAAAACATGTCAATGTTTTGAAATATTCTCAAAGCCCCCTGACTTTAAATTCACACACATATCATTTTTCTCATTAATTCATACATGTAACAAATTATTTATAAAAATGGAATCAGGAAAAACCATACTGTTTTACAACCTGGTTTTGTTTCCCCTTCATTTAACATTGGGCATTTTTTTCTAAATAAAGCTATGTGTAAATATATTTAACTAGTTTCTGGTACATGGAAACCTGGATTCTTTCAATTTCTTCCATTTTTGAAATATCTTTCCATGTACTTAACTCTGTTTCTGTAGCTTTAGAACACAACTGTTTTTTAACCTAGACCAGCAGTGTATGAAAATGCTTATTTCCTCATGGCTGGCTAAAACAAATAAAAAAAACTTTTCTCCTAATGATTTTTTAATTTCACTAAATTTGGAAATAAAAGCTTTAAGGTAATAACCTCAAGAGATTCAGTGGGTACTCTGTCTGTAATCGATCACATTTTCCTTATTAGGTAATTTTGAGATTTGCTGTCTGTAGAGATACTTTGTCATCTAAATCCCTTTAGAGGAAATAGTTTTTAATTAAGGTATCCCGAATGAATTTGGAAAGAGAGGGTGTATTTCTTCCCTTTTCTCTGTTCTTTCTTTGTGCTTATTCCCCCAGTTTTTTCCTTTTTCCCTTCTTACACTCTCCCATCCCACAGATTTTTTTCTAATATATAGTCATTTTCTGATCTACCGTTTTGAACCATAATTTTCATTGCAGTTCATGATTACCACATTTTTGCCACTTCATATCAGTCGATTATAATTCTACTTAATTCATAATGATTATAGACATCATAAATTGTGTAATTTCAAGGCATTTTTCCTCACCACCACTTAAAACATTAAGAATATTGCCCAGAGGTTTTTAAAGATTGTGCTTCAACATTGGGATAGACAAAAGTCTTTTTTGGGTTCTTTGTTTTTGTTTTTTTCTTTTTTTGTGGTGCTGGGAATCAAACGCAGGCCTTCTGTGTGCTAGGTAGTTGCTTTACAACTGAGTCATACCCCCTGCCTCCAAAAATCTCATGGTCTTAATTTATATATCCTTTCATATTTATTGCATTTTGTCTATGCTTTAGTTATTCTTGCCTTAATGCATGTTCTTTATTTAAACATTTTACACCTCCTGATTAAGCTGAATATTGTTGCAAAAGATCACATTAATGCATTCCTTCTTCTTACATTAGAAGTTATTTGCTTTTTTAAATTCTACCACAGAATCCTTCCAATTGCATTTATAGTTTGAAAACAGTATATTTGCAGTTATGAAACAGGCAAACTGTGAATTGTCTAATGTATGATTATTTGTATCTCACTAGAATTTCATAATTCAGCAGTTCATTTGTAAAGCCCTTTGTTATTATACCCTTTTTCTAATACTGTGTATTTTCTGCTCAGGAATATGGTATAACTAAAGCTGAAAAACTGGAGATTGCCAAAGGCTACTGTACTCCTCTAGTTAGAAAAATTCGCTCAGACCTACAGAGAACACAAGATGATGACACTGTAAATAAACTCCATCCTGTGTAAGAGACTGTACTAGTTGTTTAAGTCCGTAGGCATCTGTTTTTGCATACTTCAAATCTAAATTATTTTTGATGTTTCTATATAGAAATCAGGAGCATATGACTTGATATTTTTGTGGAAATAGGATTATCTAGATATTCCTATTAAGTAAGTTCCAACCAAAGCTGCTTTTGCCATCAGTTTGGAGCAAAACAAAGGTGAATGGGGAAGAGGGAATGTGTGTCATCATTTCATGGGGTCATCACTGTGCCCTATTCAGCTGCATAAATGTTTGGGAGTATCTCTAGGTCTATAAGCTCTGTCACTGCTACTGGAGGAGCTAAAATAACCTCTTTAGAGTTAACTTGAGTAATACTAAGTTTATTACTCTTTGACTAATCTCACAGGACCTAGTTAGTTGCAGCTAACTTCATGTTAGAAAAGTAGCTATCAAAATATAGTATCTCCTCATTTGTGAAAGTTACTCCTCAATTATGGAGTTGCGATTGGAAGAATAATAGGTTTATTATTAGGGAATTTTATTTCTAGGAAGATTAAATTCTATTTTTAGAATAACTTCTATACTTAGGTTTTTGTTATATGATTATAATACTGTATGCTTCTAATTTTAGGTATTCCAGAGGTGTTTTGTCTCCTGAACGTCATGTTCGTACCAGATTATATTTTACCAGTGAAAGTCATGTACATTCTTTACTATCTATTCTTCGCTATGGTGCCTTATGCGATGTGAGTAAAAGAGACTAATAATTTTTTTTTTTTAATTTGTAACCAATCAGTAACCAATTTTTACTATGAAACTTCTGTAATTCATCATCAAGTTTTATGATTTACTGTCATTTACATACCAAGCCTTTCACTAGATTTTGGGAACAAACACATGTTCCTTCCTTAAGGTTCATGTGACCTACCAGTAACAGAAGTATGTCAGGTGATATTATAGATGACTAGCAGTGTGAAGAAAGAGAAGCTGATGAACTTGAGAGATCAGCATTTTAGCAGTCAAGGGTCAGAATTGACAGGATTTGGTATTCTATTAGACATTGTGTCTCCTACCTGCCATTACATAATGACATATCAAGATGTGTAGCTTAAAACAACCACAGCTACTTTATTTCTATTTCCCAGAGTTTAGAGGATTGACTAGGATCAATTAGGCAGTTTTATGTATGTAGGGTCTCATGAAGTTGTAGTCAGACAGTGGCTGGGATTCAGTCACTTCAAAGGTGTTCTCACCTGTGTAGTGCTTGATGCTTATCAACTGGGACATGAGGGGTTGTTGAGTACAATAACAGCATCTGGCCTCTTTGTGTGACTTGCTTTCTCAAAATGCAGTTCAGCTCCAAGTGTGGATTTCCTGGGATAGCAAGGTGCAAATGTATAACGTTTCACATATAGCCATATCCGATTATACAGTATCACTCAAGTGGAGCAGTTTTCATTGAAGCAATCACAGAATTCCATGCAGGTTCAACAGCAGAAGGAATAACCCACATTGCTAGATGCGTGCATGGAGTCTCACTGTTACATTACAAGAATATGTTGGATTCAATGTATGCAACAGCCATTTTTGTAAAATACAGTCCATCATAATAAGAAAAATAGATGTGTGTTTTATTTTTTGAGAAATTATTACATTAAAAGACACATTGTCATTAATCCCTGTGAAATGTTCCCCACTTCTAACACACTTATCCCATCATTCTTACCACTTTCTGAAGTGGTTCTGGAAGTCCTTTTTCATAGTGTCTTTAGTTGCACTATTGTGGCTGCCTCACTGTCCTGAATTGAGTTAAGGGGTTTGCCGTGCGTGGTCATTTTGACTTTGGGGAAAATCCAGAAGTCATAGTGTGCTGGATCAGATGAATAAGGTGGATGAGGACCCCCCGTGGTATTTTTACGAGCGTGTCTTTCTGTTGGATGGCACTGGGCAGCAGCATTTACCAGAGTTTTCATCGTATCTCATTAAGATGCTCATGGGAGAAGATTTCCAGAACTGCTTCCGAACTTGATAAGAACAGTAGAATAAGTGTATTCAAAGCAAGTGGGAGTATTTTGGGGAGAATTGATGACAATGTGACTTTACGATAATAATTTTTTTTAATTTAAACAGTTACTGTATTTTTAAATCACCCTTTGTCTACTCATTGTCCATAATTATTTATATTCTTCTCATATGCAAAATTCACTTAATTTCTCCTCCACACCCTCCAGGTATATCTTGTTATAGCATAAACCTGAATTCTAGGATCTGATCATTTATATCAGCCACCTCTAAACTCACAAAAAATTAAGAATTTTCCTTTATTTTTCAGTATATATTGGTATGTACATTTAAGTATATCTGTATCCAAAGTGATTTTTTTAAAGTAATTTTTTTCTATACAATTTTTAAATAACAAATAGTGACTTTCATGCTTTCTGTTCCTAGCCTTTTTTATTATTAGAACTTAAAAATAATTATTAGCAAAGTTACCCTAAAGCTATTTTGGTGTTCTAGTCCTATCAAAATTTTGAATGCATACATTCATTCTTGTTTCGGTTTCTTCTTTGTCCCATTAAAGGGTGGCAAAGTAACATTCATGTGGATTAGTAAAGCTGTAATAAAAGAATAGTGAATGAAAAAAATGACCCTTGGTTAGTAAAGCAAAAATCTATATCCAGCAGCACTCATGAAATTGTTTGAAGGGGAAAGAGATAAACCTGTCACACATATACAGTGGTGCCTTGGTTCAAGAACTTGATTCCTTCCATGATTCTGATTGCAAACCAAGTTGAACTGAATCAAATTTGGGGGTTATGTTCCATGGTGATTTTACAGGCAACTTTGATTCAGTTCTCATCCAGTTCAGTTTGCGATCAAAATCTTAGAGCTGAGTTCATGAACCAAGGTACCACTGAAGATAGAAATAGCATGAGGAATATAGAAACTGAAAACTCATGATTGAAGCATAGTAGTGTGAGATGAATAAAGTCACAGGTAAAGCCAGTGCCTTGTACCCTGAATGGTTGGAAAGCTGTTGAAAGGTTTTAAGCAGGGAAGGGAGTGACTTTTGGTGCTGTGAGGACAATAAGTAGGCAAGTGTGAATATAAGGAAACCAAGTTGAAAACTATTACAGTGATCTAAAAAATGGATAAGCTTAAACTAGGGTAGTGACAGTAGAGCTAGAGGTTGTATGGCATATGTTAAATGTAGGTTTTATTTCTAAAACAAAAACTAAGCAATTACATTTTCCAAAGAATATGTGCTCCCTAGAAAAATAATGGTATCTGTTTACTAACGTGAACATTAAAGTCTACCCAAATGATGTGCTGTTTTCTAATTTAACTTTTTAAAATTTGTTTGTACTATTATCCATTATCTGAACCCTTACTATAATTGTAAGAATTTTAAGCAGTATACTTAAAACCTTGTTCAGTTTTCTGGAATTCTTGATGGTTTAGAGTGGACTGTGCAAAATCTCTCTGTAATAGATTTAAAAAAAAGATTTGCTCAGGAAATCAGATTGTACATAAGGTTTTAAGGAATGTATATGTGACCTTAAAGAAAAAAGATTTGTGTGGCTTCTACCTATTAATTTTGTTACTGTTAAAGATACTATTAAATATTGCTTAATCTTACCTATTTATTGAAACAGATGTGGCAAAATCTTTAACCATGACACAGAAATCAGATGGTCTTCTTAATTGAGTAGTATCATAAAATCTTAACTTATCTGTTAACCTAATGAAAATTTTTAGAATTCAGTGTCATGATTTTCAGCAGTTTGTATGTGGCAAAATTCAGTAATGTTATACTAATGTGTTTTCCTTTATCAGTTTTGAAAAACACCAGTTTTTGAAAATTCTCTGCATATATTATTTCATTAACACACACATATACACACAGATACACTTTTTACTCTAGAGCATTGAATAGTTTAGGAGTATATAATATCTGTGAAGAAAGGAAACAAACTGAATTTAAAATTGTACATAACGGCATGTGGTAATAATATTTTTTTAGAACAAGCCACATCCTACACTGAAATTCAAAATAAACTTTTTTATTATATATAAAAAATTGTTGAGAGCTATTATATTATTAAGATATTTATGACATATATACAATGAATGAAAATGACCCAAGATGTGCATAAGGTTTATATAGGCTGTTGATTATTACCTATAGATTATGATTTGAATAGTTTTACCTTTTTGGGTGGGAGTTTCTTCTTTGAACACTTTGTAGTCCATGTTCCTTAAGATATTAAGTTTTCACATTGTATGCTTACTTGTGTAAAAATCTGTGATTCCCTAAATGAAGATGGTGAATCAAGGTGAAGGAGATGGTTAAGAGGAACAGAACTTCCGTATGCCACCTTCTGGTGATACCTTAGTATCACTGCAGTTGAGTCACTTTCTTATTGCTTGGACAGCAGCCATACTTAAAGGAGGAGAGATTCATCTCTCACATTTCAGTCCGTGGCAGGAAGGGTCTGGTGGTGGAAAGCTGCTCATTTCTTAGGGACCAGAAAGCAGAGAGAGAAGGGCAGCGCTGGAGAGGGAGAAAGCCTTCCACATCATATACCTGGTGATCTGTCTCCAGTCGGGCAGGCCCCCCGCCCCGCTTCAACAGCAAGTCAGCCGCAACACTTGTGTGATCCAGTCACCTTCCGTTCGTTTGCACGAGACTCTCAGGGCCCTTTGAGATGTACACCACAACAGTAAATAAGGGGTGTTTACTGACAGGCTTATGTCACATACATGGACTGTATGATAGAACCGAGAAAAGCACTGCCCTTACTGGTTAGTGTCCTGTATTATAAAGTACCAAGTACTTTGGCACTTAGAAGACTAAAAACTTCCTTACCCTTAGAATCCAGTAACAGCTGTTGTATTCCAAGAAACTCTCAACTTTTATTTTCTATAAACTTTTGTACAAAGCTACTACTGGAGTTTCCAATACTACCGGCAAAAGACTTTTAACATTTATTTAAACAAGCTTAAGAAACTTGAGACACCTAAATGAAGTCATTTTGAAAAAGTTGTGCATAATAGTGTATGCATCACCCATCTTACGTGTGTGATATCTCTCAAGATTGAGCAAGCTACTGTGACAAGAATGAAGTGACTTTGAGTCATACAGCATGAGAAGATATTTACCCTGTACCTTTTATTCAGGAATCAAAGGATGAACAGTGGAAACGAGCTGTGGACTATCTGAACGTTGTCAGTGAACTCAACTACATGACTCAGATTGTTATTATGCTTTATGAGGACCCTAACAAGGTAACCAGGCTCTGGGTTTGTCTGTGCTGCCAGAGGTAAACAAATGGCTTAAATTTAGTTACTATAAAAATATTCCTTCATATATTTTAGGACCTTTCATCAGAAGAACGCTTTCATGTTGAGTTACATTTCAGTCCAGGAGCCAAAGGTTGTGAAGAAGATAAAAATCTACCATCTGGCTATGGATACAGACCAGCTTCCAGAGAGGTAATGCAGATGGGACTTTCAGTTCCTGGGTACTACAGTTTTAGAGTTTAAGTTTGCTCTAAATGTTTGTTATTAGTTACTGTAAATAATTCTTAACCAAGTAGAGAAATGGCTTAAACTTTTTAAAATATGATTTGAGAAGATAATATTTTTATACATAGAATTTTATCTTTATTAGACTAGATTTTAAGGCCAATATTTAGAACTGTAATGTTATGTTTGCTTTTTGATTGTTATTTGTTTGTTTGTTCGTTTAGGATTACTCCACATTAAACATTGTGGTAAACACTTGGCATTTTAATCTTTAAAATTAAATGCTACCTAGAAAATTGTATATAAGATTGGCATTATTTCTTCCTTAAATATTTGTTACTTGGAGGTCATCTAGTCATGGAGTTTTCTTTGTGGGAATGTTTTCAGTTCTGTGTTCTGTTTCTTCAGCTGATACACTATCTAGATTTCCTGCATCTTTTTATATCCATTTGGGCTAGTTGGGCTTTTGGATTTTATCTGAATTTTCAAATTTAGGGTATATAGTTGTTCGGTATCCTTATGTGGTCTTTTTCTTGTCCGTAATGGTGATGGCACGCATGCCACAGCAGGCTGTTTGTATCACTGAAATCTCTAAAAGGTTCGCCATCACTGTTCTATAAGATCTGTAATGATGTTCTTTTATTCATAATGGTAACTTCTTAATGCATCTTTCCTCATTGAATCTTGGCAAGGATTTATGATTTCTTAATCTTTTCAGAGAGCTAATAATGTCTCTTGTGAATTCTTTCCATTGTACATTTGTACTTTTATTTTATAACCTTTGATGTTAAATTTTCTATTTCCTTCTACTTCTCTTGGGTTTATTTTGTTGGCCAACTCTAATGTATTTGACTACTATTTAGGCCCTAAATTAAAGATTTTTTTTCTAATAACTGCATTTGGAGCTATATAGTTCCTCTTTAGTATAGCACAACTTTAGTACCTCGTTAGTAGCAGTATAGTACCTCGTTAGTAGCAGTATAGTACCTCTTTAGTATACCTTTAGTGTCTCAGCTGCATCAGATAGTTATATTTTATCATTCATTTTACAATGTGTTGATTTTGTGTGATTTTTGTTTTTCTTTGATTTATAACTTTAGGGATTTATGTTTAATTCCAAACATGTGGAAACTACCAATGAGCCTTTGTTAACAGTTTTTAGTTTAATTTCTCTTCTGTTAAAGGATATATTTGGTGTGATTTTTGTCTTGAATATATTTAGAAAGTGTTGGTCTGTGTATACTTAATTTTTTACAAATGCCACATGTGTATCCAAATATTATCCTTTGTTCAATACCAGTCAGCCCGGAAAGTTTATTAATAATGTTCAGTCTTTCATATCCTTAAAAGATATATTTGGCCTGATGTCTGTTTATTAGCTGCTTAAAATGGTATGAAAAAATGTCCCACCAAGATTGTTGTCTCTTTTTCCTTATAATGTTCAGAATTTTTACACCATGTTTTGAGGCTCTGCATACAAATTGAATTGTTTAGTCTTTCTTTTGTCTTTCTTAATCATGAAAAGTCATTGTTTATGCTAAAAAAATGTTACTTGCTTTATAGTCTGCTTTGGTATTGTAGCCATAATACTTTTATCATTTTCTTTGTGTGTCTTTTCTTTTTCGTTTTACTCTTAACCTTTTGTATCCTTCTATATATTTTGTGTTATTTTTAAGCATCAAATGGGTTTTGTTTTTTTTAACTTGAATTTTTAATAATTTTTAATCAACTTGGCCTTTGATTTGTCATGTTTAGCTTAATGTAATTACTGATATATTTAAATTAGATGTACCTAAATGGCATTTGCTTTGTGGTTTTTTAATCTCTTTTATTCTTTTACTCTTAAAACTTTCACTTCCTCAAAGAGGCTTTCACTATTTTATGATCATCTTTCATTTTCAGCAGTTTAACTTTGATGTCTGAGTTAATAGTGTTTCTTATACCAATATCTTGTATTGCTTTCCGGAATATTTGCAGTAATTATTTCTTTAAGTAATTAACTCTTTGCCTTTTCTTCTCCTTCTGGTATCTAACTTACAGCTATATTAGATTTATCATACATCTCAAGCCCTTTGGTCTTCTCTCAAGCCCTTCTCTCTCTCTCTCTCTCTCTCTCTCTCTCTCTCTCTCTATCTCTATATATATATATATTTTTTTTTAATATATATTTTATATATTTTTTTTGGTATTTTTTCAGGCACATATTTTCTTTGTACCTCTCTTCCAATACACTAGTCCATCTTTATTTTTGTTTGCTCTTAAACCCAGTCATTGAGTTCTTAATTTTAGTACTCAATAAATAGGGTTTAGTTAATGCTTCTAAGCTCTAGAATTGCTGTTTGATTCATTTTATAGTTTCTAGCTCTTAACTAAAATTCTTAGTCTTGCTGTTTTAGTATGTGAGCATATTTATTATGGTTATTATAAAATTTGTAACAAGTTACATTTTCTGGGTCCATTTCTTTTTCTTTTTCTTCCTTGGTTTTTGATCCCTTATTTTATGTTGTTCCAGGCTACTATTGATATAATGCTGGATACTGAATATTAAAAGTTGAGAGAAAATTTGAGCCTGTCGTTATGCTATATTGTTCCTCCAGTAGAAATCTATTTTTGCTTCTAAGCAGGAGGTAGGCTAGAAGAACAGCAGAACTAGCACTCCCAAACCATCTTAACTCAAGTAGTATTTGGGATGATTCAGAATGGGCAAAAGCTGGTATATTTCTACTTTACTCTTATTACTAAGAAGTGGTCAGGAAGTATTGATTGGTATGTATCACTCAAACACATCTGATATTCATCAGAGTTCATCCTTCTTAAGTGACCATGAGCTTCAGTGTAATTAGAAACTCACAGTGTTTTTAATTATATTTTGTTTCAAATCGTGCTTTGATTTATCATCCTAAAGAGTCTCAATTTATTTCTAATACTTTTTTTTACTTTGGTATAAACCTTTCTCAGAGTCCTCATCGGAAGCACATAATACAGAATAGTTTGAATGACTATTCTCAACACAAGGATAGTATTGACATACCAACTTTGATGCACATGATAGTGTTGAATGTATTATATACAGTGTCTGCTGATGTGGTAGCACTCATTTCTCTTACAGAATCTTAATTGAGGAGGGATAAATGCTATTTCTTCTATATCTCTGTCCATTTACTTTCAATCTTTCTGGATTTGCACATTTGTTATATGTCTTCTTTAAAGAGTGTATATTTATGCTGTATTTTTATCCATCCTCAGAATCTTTGATATTTACAGTCTCTCTCTGTCTCTCTGTCTCTCTCTCTGTGTCTCTCTCTCTATATATATATGTATAGAGAGAGCTATATCTCTATATATATTATATATAATATAATATTAATATGTTATATTATATATTATATTGATATATGTTATATTATATATGTTATATTATATATTATATTGATATAATATTAATATGTTATGTATTATATTGATATAATTATATATAATATATTTTATATATATATATGTTTTTTTGTTTTTTTGGTTTTTTTTTTGGTACTGGGGATTGAACTCGTGACCTCATGCTTGCCAGGCAGGTGCTTGTGCCACAGAGCTAAACCCAGTCTCTATATATTTATGTCACATTATCATATTGTTTTAAAATATATAGTATGCATGTATTAATATATGATAATATTAAAGATCAATTTTACTTTTTTGGATTTACTATATCATCTTAAACCATCCTGTAGCTTTTGATTGTTCTACCTGTTTAGTGTTTCTTTTTCTTCATTCTTACCTTCTTTGATGTTATTTTCCCCCTCCAGTAGAATATCTGATAAGTTTACATAATTTTACTATTTTTTAATGATTGTTCTAGAACTAGTATGAATCTGATTTTTAAAGATCAATGAAACTTTTACCTTTTCCTAGACAATATAAACATCTTAGAAGATTCCAATTGTTTTACTTAGTTCTTATGTTGTCTTTTTTATTATTGATGACTGCATTTTGATTATATATACTGTATTTTAGAGAGCAAATTTTAAATTCCACAAGTCATTGTTATTGTTTATAGTCAGTGTGAATTTAGACTTGGAGTACTGTATTAGAATGGTTTAGAATATTGATTATAGAGTAGTGGCCAATTACAATGTATATTCATATTTTCTTAAAGTAAATATATATGTCATAGCATGTCTTCCAAATCAGTTTAGACCTACTCTATTTCTATATTTAGTATTCACAGTGTTCTTTATTGTTTCTCTTATATTTTCATCTGGCATTATTTTCCTACTTTATTTCTTTAATACACTGAAATTTGCCTTTTGAAGAGGTATGCTTTGTGTGATTATGGAGTCTACTTTTGTGTGCATGTTTCCCCCTGTATGGATAACTAGTTCTAAGACAAAATATTAAAGAAATTCATTATTTCCCTACAGTGTGCAGTACTGTTGGTAGGTTATGGTAGGTTAGTTTCTAAACACATTCTATTACTTCATTGCCTCTCTTTTCTTGTGTGCCCTGCCCTATCCTGCCCTGCCCTGCCCTGCCTCACCTTCCTCTTCTCCCCATCATCTCCTGTTTCTCTCTGTCTCTGTGTCTCTCCCCTATACCACCATTTTTCACTATCACAGTCAATTTTTGTACCTGTATGATGTTAAATTTCTACCACAGAAATATTCCAGTTTGTTTTTCAAAGTTACCTTGAATATTTCTTAATTTTTCATGTACATTTTGTAATCCTCCTGTGAGCTTACAAAAATAACTTTTTGGAATTTTGATTAGTATTTTATTGACTATGCAAGCTGATCTTAAGAAAAAATACTTCTGTAATATCATATCTTGTACAGGATTTGATGTTTCTGAATTTATTTAGCTATACTTTATATCTATGATAAAATTATGGTTTTTTAATATTGTAGACCTTTGTTGGATGAATTTCTAGGTTTTTATATTTTTTGATGCTATCATAATGGTTTATTTGATTCCGTTTCATTTACCACTGCCATATTGAATTTTAATTCATTTTTAAAGGTATTATAACTAGCAAACTTGTCATTTGCTGGCATTCATTCTAATAATTGACCCATAGATTTTTTAATATCTGTGATCATACTATTTGTGAATGGTGATGAATAAAATGAATATATACGCTCTTTCTCTGTTTTATTATAAACTGTCATGATTGCTTAAAGTTTTGCATATTCCTTATCTCATTAAGGAAGTTCCCTAATACTCTATCTAGCTCTTGGTTTGACAAAGGTTTTTATATATCCTGCTTGGATATTTTGGCTTACATTACATTTATAAGAGTCATCAATATAGTTGTATGCAGTTTTAGTCTGTCCGTTCATACTACTTAAAATATGTGGTTTAGTGTGTAACTTCAGTCAAACTTATCTATTCTGTTATAGATGGGTATTTATATAAAACTCTTCAATTTGTATACCTCTTCTACTGTGAGATTCTTATGATGTGTTTCTTATTCATGTGTGTATTAGTAGAGTGTCTGGCATGTGGCAAACACTTGGTATAACATTTAATGGGTAACAAATTATTTTCCATGCATTAATGACATGTATTGAAAATACTTGAAATAGAATTTAAATATTGTAAAAATTATATATTCAAATACTATTGTTCTTCCTGGTTGGCCTGGTAAGATTAGCATATATGACAAACTTAGTTTCTACTTTTCCTTAGTGACATTTATTAGTACATTTGAAATTTAACTAAACACTGTGTTTTATGTTTTTCTACTGTCATTTTACTGTTAACTTCTCTATAGACTCTGTTTTTGGAAATCAGAGACTTGATCATCTCCTTAACAGGAACTAATGCAACACGAGGCTGTGATAAGAGTTCAGCTGATATTAATTCATTTTAGAAAACAAGCATATAATTACAGTAACTATATAATTGGTAGTTGAATTTGTTAATCAGAAATTTTTAAATCTGAATTTTAAATATGTTGCGTTTTGGCTCACAGAGTGAAGGCAGGAGATCTTTTAAAACTGATAATGATGACGAACCGCACACTTCTAAAAGAGATGAGGTTGATCGAGCTGTTATACTGTTTAAACCATTGGTATCAGAGCCAATTCATATACACAGGAAGTCTCCACTTCCAAGATCTAGGAAGATGGCTACGAATGAAGTAAGTGTGTGTCTCAGAGCATGTTTTTCATAAGGTAAACTAACAGTAGTTTAATAAAACTGAAAAGAAAATACAGCTTTAATTATGGAGCTTGGGAACCTACCAAGTTTTTGTCAACTTTGTCTATTTTTTAACAGATTTCAAAAGATATGTAAAAATATAGAGGCTGTTGAGGTAACAAAGATTAATTTTAGGATTTGGAGCTTTATGTATAGTTATAACAAAATTGAATATAAGGCGTAAGAATCTGATAAATTAATCCTTTTTTTCTTTTTGGTCTTGCCACATGAGGTTATTCTTTAGAGAACTTTTTAAAAAGTCTAATTTAATAGATGAGAAATAATTTTTATTGAAACTAGACAGGCATTGCGAGAGATACTTTAATAATAACTGATTTAGTGCCATTGTAGATTAAGATATTAATTCCAAATTGTATCTGATGTGATGACACATGCCTGTGTTCTCAAGCTACTTGGGAGGCTGAGTCAGGAGGATTACAAGTTCAGGGATATCCTGGACAACTTGGTGAGACCCTGTCTCAAAAAAGTAGAGCAGGGAGGAGTATTGGGAATATACTATGATAGAACTGTAGTGTTCACCTATGCAAGGGCCTGGATTCAATTCTCAGTACAACAAAAAATAAATTAAAATTTCAGATTGTCAGCATAACTGCAAAAAGCGCAGTAAGAATTTGAAAATTCAATGATGTAGTTGAAAATTTTTCTTTTGTACTAAAGTCTATAATGAAATAGGTTAAATTAATTCTGAAACTCACTGATAAAATAATATTGAATAACTCCTAAAATAACATTTAAAGGAATGTTAAGCAGTTAGAATGAAGTTTGTTAAGTAAATTTTTAATATCTATATGCACTTTAACTTTTACTTTGAATTACCTCAAAGCACTGATTGAAGTCAGTGCTTATAAATCTTTTCTAAGTGCTCTATAAAAATATAAAGGAAGAAATTAAACTTAAGATAGAACCTTTAAGTTATAAACATTTATTGTTGACATGTACATACTCCAGGTCTAAATAATCAGATAGAACATTAGTACCTGGTGAGTAAGAATATACACAAAAAAAGAATTATGCTCATTTCCACAACCCCAGATTATATAAACATGTCTTTTATAATTTTAAATTTGACTGTTACATGTCAGAAAAATATCTATCAGTATCTACCAATAAAATACTTTCATGGAAACTGTATAGTTACTAGAGTTACCTAGAACGTGATGTTTTCAGTTATTTTTTTTAAGGTGGTTAAAAAACAGATGCAAACATTGTAGAACTTGGAATTATCTGTTTGTAGCTTAGCTAAAAAATAAGAAATCTAGGGTTACATTCAGGTATCCTGAATTTCAGAAAATTGGCAGATGACTTAAAAACACCCTCTGTAGTTTATTAAAAAAACAAAAACAAAAAACACCATTTGTGTAAGGGCAATGATTTTGATGGGTTGTTCAAGTGGCAATCTGCAATCTAACTGTTAATAATGTCACTATAAGCCCTTTTTTCTGCCTTTCAAAAACGTGTATAACACTGAGCCAGCAAAATTTGTAAATCTGCATATATTGCTGCTCATCTATATTTGTAAAGCCTTTAACATCATTGCCCTGGTTAATTCTTAAAACACAGAACAATTTTAAGATTGTTTTTCATGAATTCTTAAAGAGAGTTGCTTTCAAGAGATATTTCTATGCTATGCTAAACTTTTACTTCCATAAGGTAAATTATTCAAGTAAAACCTTGAAGATTTTTCCAGCATTCACCATCTCCATGGTTATTAGAAGTTTGTACTTCCAAAAGACACAAAAAGAAAAAGACTGTTCTCTTCATTTTGTGCAAGTAGATCTCATTCTGTCCTCATTGTCGAAATGTCGAAATATGAACATACAAACATGTAAAATGGAAATGTTTGCTGCATGTTTTGCCTACTGCCCTTTTTAAGCAATCTTTGGAGGGAGTAAACAAATGATAGCTTGCAAGTATAAACAAGTACAATTTGTATCCACTTTATAATTGATTTTTTTAGTGTGTAATTTATGTACATTGAAATTTCTTTACTCTTTTATGTAGTACTTTAGTGTTTATATTGAAAAGTTGACCCAAAACTCAGATCTCTTGAATATTTAAAATTAAGCAGAATACTTTTATATTTAAATAATTGCCAAAAGAACATTAAAATCTTTTTTTAGTTTTAAGAAAGAAGGGACAATTTAAGCTGTATAAGTATTTTAAATGCTTTTACTTAGTAATGTGTCTCTATAATTGTTGTCACATTAAATTTATGTCATTCCTATCAAATTCTCAAATATTGCATTATTTGGCTCCCAAATTAGGTTAATAGTTTTTAAACAATTGATAAGCAAATGAGAACAAACTGTATTTTTTTTTCCTTCTGATCATTTGGCTCTGTTGTATCTAACTTTGCATGCTCTGCTTTTTTTTTTTTTTTTTTTTTTTTTTTTTTTTTTTTTTTTTTGCCCCCTTTCTCACTTCCAGGAAGAGAGCCCCCTGAGTGTGTCTAGCCCAGAGGGTACTGGTACCTGGCTGCATTATACCAGTGGTGTGGGTACTGGGCGTCGAAGACGCAGATCAGGGGAACAAATCACTTCTTCCCCTGTCTCCCCCAAATCATTGGCTTTCACATCCAGTATTTTTGGCTCATGGCAACAGGTTTTTAAACTTTACTTCATTAAACATTTTTCT